>JBDJHY010691630.1:0-15872 GCA_039654485.1 Withania somnifera | reverse complement strand
TTGGGTTTTTTCCTTACAGCCGTATGGGCCAGGTCCATTAGTAAGGCTGGGCCAAACTTTCCACAAAACAGCCCAACAGCTTAGGCCAAAAGCTCAATTACACGACCAAACCCAAAAGAAAAATCCCAAGGCGTAGAAGCAAGGTCCAACTAGACCAAAGTTGATATTTCAAAGTAAACAGAAATATCAAAAATTAATTCCGAGCGCATCTACTACTATTTTACTCTTGAGTTCCACCGTTTCAAAATCAAAACTTAAAAATAAGTAAACTGAGACAATGGAAAAATGAGTCACCAAGGTGTCGAGCTACCGGTCCCAGCAAGTCATAAATGACTTAGGACAACTACAAAATAGCTCTAAGTACGGGAAAGGGAAGAAGGAAAGGAAATGAATGAGCGATTCTTTACAATCCGACACTCCGAACACAAAAATACCACTCAAGATCCAAATTAGGTCTTAAACTTAACTAAAATCCACAAGTGAGCATAATTTACAAATTTGAACTCTGAAACATGAACTTAAGATAAATATTGTTTTTTTTTAGAATTTCAAAGCTAACAAAACTATTAAAAAATTTGAGCTCGTCTTGAAGAAAAGTTTACTTTTGTCAACAAGTACTTAGTCTTAGGTTCTAAAAAAGCAATTTGAGATATTTCTCAACCGAGCTGCCAAGAAATTGAACTATCAGTCTTAGTAAGTCATAAATGACTTGGGGCAGCTACTAAAATGCCTAGAATGAAAAACATTGTGTATTTCTCATAAATGTCCATGAGGGCCATTACAAGTAGGTCACTTCCTATGAGAATAAAGTTAATTATTGAAAACTCTCTTGAAAATTGAAAATAGCATAAGCCCTAATATGATGCTAGTAAATCTTATATGAACCTATTATGCGTAACAAGTGACACTTTAAATTTCTTAAACAATTATTGTTCAAATTTGAGACCACTACCAACTTTGAAGTTAGGATTATTGTTTTATTAAGTAAAGGTTCTATTAAGATAACAACTTCACTTTGTTTAATAGTCTTTCTTCGACTAAATTAGCATAAATTCTCTCTATTCCTAATATTGAAATGAGTGAAGAATTATAAATTTAATTGAGAATTTTAATATTTTATTAATTTTACTAACACTGATATGTCTTTATAATTTGTGTGTCATTGAGTCACCAAAATATGCTACTTAGTGCATCTGCTTTTTCCATTTTACATTTTTTAAGTTGGAATATGTAGTATCAATTTAAGTGCCTAATGCTATATATTAATGTGTTTCTTTTCCACAAACTTTTTGGTATTTATTTGGTGGCATTATGTGCCAATTACTCACATGAGTTAGTGAAAAGAATTGGTGATTAATTGCTTAGTAACTTATACAATTAGTTTTATTCTTGTAACATTATAGTTATTACTTTCTTGTAACTCTTATAGTCACTAATTTATTGTAATTCATAAACTTCTAATTTACTTATCTATCTACTTTACTATACCATATTTCTCTATCCATTACAAGAAAGAATTTTTCACATATATAAATAGTGATAATCTTTCATTATTTTGTGAACAGAAAAATATGGAGAAAAATATGAGAATGGCGAACACAAATAAGAAATATATATGTATACATTTTGAGGTCAGTGGAGCTTTGAACCCTTAAACTAATCTGGAGTTTTTTGAGTTGTATGATGTTGTTTGATAAATGTATTCTAGAGAGGATAATTCTAAGAGTGTTACATACAAATTATCAGGAGTATGAATGCAAGAAAGACAAGTATGAGTGGTCGTTTTCCTCATTTACTTATGACCATAACTAATGGAACCATATAAATATTACTTTTTTCCTTTTAGCCTTAGTACTTGAAATTTGCTATGTACTTTTACATAAATAGTGTATTATAAAGTTTTATTTTCGAACTATCGCATATTTTTTATTTTAAAGATTATAGCCTAACGTTTTTACCCGAATAGCTAAATATACATATACTATATTCCAAACACAGTTTTTAATATAATAACACATAAATTAATTTAAATAGAATTTAATATTTTAAATTTGGGTATAATACATTTTTAACATCATCGATAAAAAAAAATGAACAAAAATTATAACTTTTTAAAATTTAATGTATTATACGTATTAGAACGATATTTCAATGCAAGTAATATAACTAAAACATATTTAGTAAAATATTACTATAAGTATTATACTTGAATTTAAATATTCATATACTATTTAAATTAGTTTATGTTTCCAGAAATGTATTATCTATATCTGAAATAACAATATATATTTTATAACTGTAATTTATATTAAATATTTTTTCTATTTTATGTTTCATTTTTCATTAAATCACAGATTTTGCGGCTCAGATTTGTATTCCATCTCAGGCACAAAACTCTTAATATCACCAGGGCTACAAAAAAACAACCCCTTTCTTTATTTTTCATCTTCCAACTAGCTCAGCGGAGTTCTAGAGTGGCTGATTTTGTAATCCAGTGGTGGAGGTTTTTGTCATATAGTTGTGCATAATGACTATCAAGGTCATTTTCGAGAGCTCTATATATCTTTTACCATTTTACCCTTCTCAAAGATTTATTATGCTAAATTAAGTTTGATTTTCATATTTAATTTAGGAACATAATGATTTTTGAGTAAGTTTTTGAGAATTTTGATTTTTGTAACTTTAAAGTGATAAATATGAAACTCTAGGGGTCATTTGATGTTTGAGACCTCGAAACAAAAATATGTCAATTCCATCAGCTTTGGAATACAAATTTTGATCTAGTAGGGCCTTCGTTTTCTATTTTTGCTCGTTTGTGGTGGTTTTATGGGATAAAGTTGAAATTTTAAAGAAATAATTGACTTCGGTTAACATTCGGACTTAGAGTATTCGTATTTTAAATCTGATGATTTTATTGAATTCGAAAAGTTATTTTTGAACTAGAATAAGGTCTCTTTTATTTTGCATAAGCCCTAGGGGCATTTTGATGCTTTTTTGTGTTTTTAGTTAAAAAAAATAGACCCTTAGTGGGTATCGGTTCAAAGAGACCTTGTACATGTGTTTTTATTATTCCTTTGAGTTTAGAAGTAAAATTAATATGGTCTCATATATGGTTTGTTTGCAATGAATCTCGAGGGTCCATTCCGAGCATTTTAGTTCTATGTGTTTTGTTGTTTTTGTTGTTGCTTTCAATGTTTATGGCCTTCATTGCAATAGCCTGTTGAGTACCATGATCACAAAGGTTGGTTCTTTTAGGATGTGATCACATGGATTTTATCAGCGACCGCATAAGTTTAATTTTTGGGGCATCGCGATCGCATGAAGGGAGGCCGCGATCGTGATCAAGGTATTGTTCACTTAGGCCTTTATAAAAAAAGAGTTTTTACAAACTCCTATTCATTCTCATGGAGAACCTGTAGATTTGTCGTTCGGGGTTGTTATGCTTATTTAGACTACGTTATAGATGTCAGTGATGAGCCCCTTTGCCCTAAGACTGTGTCGATTGTTAAAGAGTTTGTCGATGTCTTCCCTATTAATTTGGGTGGCCTTCCACTAGAACAGGATATAGATTTTTCTATCGAGGTTGAGCTAGGCACCATTCCCATTTCTATTCCTCTGTATCGTATGACACCAACTGAACTTTGTGAGTTGAGTGGTCAGCTATAGGAGTTTCTTAATAGGGATTTTATTCTTCTTAGTGTATCTCCTTAGGGTTCCCCTATATTATTTGTTAAGAAGAATGATTGTTCCCATCTGATGTACATTGATTATAGGCAACTAAATAAGGTAACTATTAAGAATAAGTATCCTTTGCCCGTATTGATGATTTTTTTTATCAGCTTCAGGGTAACACCATGTTCTCTAAGATTAATTTGAGGTCTGGCTACCACCAATTGAGGGTTTGGGCTGACGATATCCTGATGACAACTTTTCGGATGAGGTATGGGCACTATGATTTTTTAGTGATGTCATTTAGACTGACTAATGCCCCTACATGTTTCATGGATTTGGTGACTCGGGTATTTTGACCTTATCTGGATTTATTTGTGATTGTTTGTATCAATGAAATACTAGTTTACTTGCAGAGTTAAGACAAGCATGAGGGGCACCTGATAGTTGTGTTGCATACTTTGAGGACTGAGAGACTCTATGCAAAGTTCCTTTGTTTTGTGGGTACTATTATTTTGTTCAGGGTTTCTCTTCCATTGCAGTCCCTTTAAATAGAATGACACGGAAGGATGTACCCTTCTAATGTCAGCTGAGTGGGCCAGCTTTTTGATGCTGAAGGAGTTACTAACTACAACTCCAGTTCTTGTTCTACCATTTGAGGGCCACCCGTTTATAGTGTATTTTGATGCTTCTAGTGTCGGCCTGGGTTGTGTTCTAATGTAGCAGGGCCATAACATAGCATACTAATCGAAGAAGTTGAAGGATCACAAGCGCAACTACCCTACAATGATTTGGAGTTGGCTGGGGTAGTTTTCATGCTTAAGATTTAGAGGCGCTATTTATAGGGAGTCCATTGTGAGGTAATCACTGATTACCACAGCTTGCAATATATTCTAAGTTAGAAGGAGCCTAACTTGAGGCAGTGGAGGTGGCTTGAGCTCCTGAAGGACTACGATATGACTATTCTCTACCCTCCGGTTAAGGCTAACATGGTTGTCAATGCCTTGAGTCAGAGGGAGTTGATTTTGGGTAGCCTAGCTGCAGTTCCTATTTCTGTGAGAACATTGGCTCGGGATGTTCAGTTCTTGTCAAACATGATGGTTGGTTGGATCTTTCAGCCCTGGAGTGGGTTGTTCCCCATATTGAGTTTAGATCGTCCTTTTTGAACTGGATTCGACAACACCAGTATGAGGATCCACTCTTAGTACAGTTGAGAGAGAGGGTCCTATCATAGCTATGGACTTCACGCCAGTATGAGGACCAACTTCAGATGGTTTTTACTCTATTAGGGTTGTTGTTGATATCGAATAAGTCTACATCATTTCATTCTAGTGAAGTACAATCACCAGGAGTTAGCTTAGATTTATATCAGTTAGATTGTTAGACTGCAGGGGGTTCCTATATCCATTATATCTGATCAAGGTACTCTATTTACTTTGTACTTTTGGAGTACTATACAACGTGAGATGGGCACTCGGCTAGATATGAGTACATCTTTTCATCCCCAGAATGATAGCTAGTATAAACACATTATTTAGGTGTTAGGGGATATCTTGTGAACATGCATTACTGATTTTTGTGCTTCTTGGGACCAATTCTTACTTCTTGCAGATTTTTCATATAACAAAAATTATTATTCGAATTTAGATGGTTCCTATAGAGGCTTTATATGGTGGTGCAGATCTGATTGGATGGTCTGAGACTTTTAAGAAGAGACTATCAGATATGGATTTGTTGCTATACTCCATGTAGAAGAGTTAGACTGATTCAAATTCATGGCTCAGAGTAGGCAAAAGAGTTATCTTGACAGGATAGTTAGAGCTTTGGAGTTCATGGATGTGACCGAGTATGGTTAAATGTGTTACACATAAAGAGTGTGATAAAATTTGGGAAGAAAAGGAAACTTAGCCCTCGTATTCCATTTCCTTTTGAGAGTTTGGAGCAGAAGGAAGTAGTGGCTTACAAGCTAGCCTTGCCACCTACTTTATTTTCGGTCCATCCTCTCTTTCATGTCTTATGCTTCAGAAGTATATTACCGATGGGTCTTATGTCCTTTAGTGGATACTTTATGTTTAGACTGAGTTTTTCATTAAAGGAGGAGCGAGTTGCCACTTTGGATAGACAAGTTTAGAGGCTTCGTACGTAAGAGATACCTTTAGTGAAGGTGTAGTGGAGGCACTTACAAATTGAGAAGGCTACTTGGGAGATCGAGTCTTATATGCCTAGCCAGTACCCTCAGCTTTTTTACTCTTTAGGTACTTCTTATTTGTTATTTTTTAGGACGAACATGCTTTGTAGTGATGAATTTTTCAATGATCCTCAAGGTCATTTTCCCGATTCTGTGTAATTGGACCATTTTACCCATCCCATAGTTGCATTATGCTAAACTATGTATGATTTCCATGGTTGGTTTGAGAATGGGATGGTTTATGAGAAACTTTTTGGAAATTTTTGATTTTGAAGATTTAAAGTGAGATATATGGAACTCTAGCAGTCATTTGTAGTTCGACAACTCAAAAAAGAAATATGTAAGCTCTATCAGCTTTGAAATGTCAATTTTGGTCTATGAGGACCTTTATTTAATATTTTAGCCTACTCGTGGTGATTTTGGGTGGTTTAATGGGTTAAATTTGATGTTTTAAGGGAATGTTTAACTTTGGTAAATATTTGAATTCTGCGTGCCCGTATCAAAATTCAATGCTTTTGTTCTCCATGGAAAGGTAGATTTTGGTATGGAATAGGATCTCCTTTATTTTTTGTAAGCCCTAGGGGCATTTTGGTATTTTTTGATATTTTTAGTTAAAAATGAACCCTTATAAGGTAATTGGTCAATGAGGCCTCGGTACACATGTTTTGATTGATCCATTGAGTCCGGATGATTAAATTTAGTATGGTTACATATATGGATTGTTTACATGGGATTCTGAATAAATCCTATTCCGTGCATTTTGGTTCTATGTGTTTTGCTATTTTTCGTATTGCTATCACGACTATATGTCTTTCATTGTGATTGCGTGGTGAGGACTGCGATATTAAAGGCTGGATTTTTGTGGTACACAATAGCATGGCTGTTGTCCGCAATCAGATAAGATCAACTTTTGGGGAGCCACAATCGTGAGATGGAAGGCCACGATTGTGATGAATGTACTATTCACCTGGGCATTTTTTACACAAAATTTCATGAACTCCTATTTATTGTCATGAAACCCCGACTTTCATACACCAATTTTAAAAAGTTTGATTAAGGACTTCGAAGATAACTATTGGGTAATTATTATCATCAATCTACAATCACTTTAATAGGATTTTTACATAGAATTAAAGGTTTTAATATAAAGATGGTGGTTTCAAGTATGAACTCGAAAAATTATTTAAACTAGATTTTGAACTACAAAATGGGTTGAATTTTAAATGAAACTTGATTATTATATTCCCCAAGTGAAAGATAATTTTTTTTTTCACAATAAAATTCCAGTTTTGACCTTGTGGGTCCGGGGTAAATTTTTTAATGAAACTTGAAATATCAGAATATAGGTATTGATTGTTATGTTTATTGGTATGTATTATTTTCTTGACTAGATTGTGCTCGTTTAGATGTTTTATGGAAATTCAAGTCTCACAATTGAGATATTTCTTCATTTTTAAAGAAAGTTGAGGTTCCTTGGTGTTTATATAAAGTGTAACAATTGACTGCAAGATTTTGTGTAATTTGGGGGAAATGGTTACATTGGGGTTGATAGTGTAATGCATATCAGGTTTAATAATGAGGATTTATTTGGTAATATCATATGGTGAATTATGGTTTTAATTCATCCCTTTAGTTGGTTGAAATACCTTGATTTTACTCAAACATGTTGGACTAAACTATAAATAAATTGCCTTGTGATAACTTATTGGTTATGAAATAAATCACTTGGCGAAGCCCTGTGGAGGCTAGATTGATATGAGTGATTTGATAATTATTTACCTACGTGATATATTGATTTTCGTATGATTTGTTGTGATTGAGAATCATATTTCAATGATTTCTCTACTTTGTGCAAATTGTTGATATTTGTGTATGGAATTAACTGACTTACATTATTATCAAGGAAACAAAATGATATTGGATCTGCAGCAGGCATTATATTTAGGTAGAAAAAGTAATTAAACATAACTGTGATGGTTTCAACATTATGTGTGCATAGACCTTGTGAGTCCCCCTTAGGTACCGACTATGACCGTAGTGGCAGAGGGTATGTACATTTAGGTCAGATATGCATCATGATTATTTGCGAATTGCATTTCACCTACATTGATTTGTTTCTTTTTTTATTGTGTGCTCAATTTATGACTTGCACTGTCATACCCTGAGCTTACCCCATGAATGGGACCGACATCCTTAGCAACTAAGTTTCCCACGCAACCTCAAAATAACAACTTGGATCATGTAAATCCCTACTCAGCTCTCAGCGGAAGCAATATCGATAATATCATAGGTGTAAGAGCACCTCACAATAATCAATAAATAGTATGAATAAAAGAATAGATAAACTTCAAGTCTTAAAACCATACATCTCAGTCTAAAATCCTCTATTCTCCAAATAAGAGATTGCTAGCACAAGAGCTTACTAGCTAGTCTCAAACAAGGAAAAGTCAAAAAAAAAAAAAAAAAAATTTCCAAGATATAGTAAATAAAATAAAATAACTTTGTTTTGGGCCCTCGAATCAAGTAAGAACTCACTAATCTCTTAGTCTTCTAGGAATGCAAGTATGTCAACCTTAAACGTCTGGACGATTGGAAAAATCGGCATGGGAGTTAACACATACAGCAAGAGTATAATCAGCACATGAATATGCACTGAGTATGTGAGCTGGTATAAAATGTGTTATACAATATAATGATAAGTAATATGCAATGAAGGAATATTAAATCTCAACTTCAGCTCTAACTCAAATAGGCAATAAGATTAACGGGACTAGAGCTGGTATCTTATCCGCTCCATCAATTCATGCAATTTAGCAGTTTATAAGGAAAATAGTTTAAAAAACTCATATATTAAATAAAATCATTTAGAATAGCTCACCTGATCAGTTTTTAAAAAAAGATAAAGGCTTATGTAAACATAGGTTTTCACTTTTTTTTTTTCAAAACATTCAATTTTAACTTCTCTTCGGGGGTTTCTATAACTGACATATGTCAAATAATATAGCTATGAAGTGAACAATTCACCCTGTGAGTAGGACTTCCCATACCCCGTACTAAAAAGGACATCTCTCTCTAGTGGATCCAACTAAACATTCTAGGTACAACCGAGCATTACCAAAATAACACCCTACACTGGCTAAGCAGGTTAATGGGTATTGGGACCTTCTCTCCTACCCTCGATGATAATACTTCTCTAATAAAAAAGACATTTGCTTAATTAAGTTTCTATTTCACTTCACCATCACCCATCCCTTGGATTAGTGAAATTAAACCTCAAATAATACGACTAATCCGGCTATCACTTTCATTAGATACAACTAATCGAGTAGACTTAGTCAATTAGACTTTTCATTAGCTTCGTTACATCTTATCTTATAAGAAAGAATACATATCATTATCATATTTTCAATTTTATCAAAATAATGAATTTATACATGTTTCACGTTCATACTCAAATCATGTAAAAAGTCAAATAAATATGACATTTCAATGCCCAATTCAATTTTAAAATAAACCTTGAAATCATTAATTAACTCAAGCTTCAAATCTCTTTTCATGCCTTTACCTCAATTTCAAAAACATGCTAACTAATGAGGATTTTAACAATTAAATAAGTATCATGTAATCTTAATAATTATAACTCAAACATTGAGTAAATCATCAACTGCCTTGAAATCATCAATTAACTCAAGCTTTAAATCTCTTTTTATGCCTTTACTTAAATTTCAAAAACATGCTAACTTATGAGGATTTTCACAATTAAATAAATATCATGTAATCTTAATAATTATAACTCAAACATTGAGTAAATCATCAACTTAGGGAATCTTTGTTTATAGAATTGAATAAGAACCGTAGCATACTCTACATCTTTAGAACCTTGTTCAGAAAAGGGTTTTCAGGAACAAGGATGAAAGGAGTCCTTGTTCATAGCCCATGTACCTTCTTAGAAGCACTTTGATGAAGGAATTCCATGGGAAAGTGGTTGTTTTAATTTTTTCAGTTCATACCCTAGTTTCTTGATTGAAGAGGAATTTAGAGAAAAACCTTGGTTTCATTTTGTTTAAGTGTAGAATGAGTAGAATTTAGGACTTGGGGTTTATATATCATCATGTTTTAAGTTCCAAATACCATGGATTTCGGCCTAGAAGGGAAACCAAATTGACCAAACTAACCCTCATTAAAACACAGGGAAAATTGTTAGGCAGCACTCCAGGACTCATGGAGTGACACTTCACAACTCGTAAAGTGTATTTATCTAAGTCTTAAAGTGAGCCTTGCGCATTGTAAAGGACCACCAGTCCCATAACGCAATACCATGAGTCTTGGTATTCCACTCCATTTCTCGTGGAGTGTCTTCATATAAAAGAGGTAATGATTTTTCATCGTGGACATCAACAGTACGACTCAAAGCATGACTCATACACTCACCCTATGAATTATGAACCAATATCGTTGAAACCATCAAAAAAATTGAAAAACATAGCCATGCAGTACCGATGAGGATCCCGACTCATGAGGTATCAAACCACGAGTCATGGTCCTTTACTTTTGGCATCTGGGAACTTTTTCAACTTTATATACTTGGTTTTTATCTTAGATTAAGTATGGAGCATTCTAACATCACCCCTTTATATTATTTGTCCTTTAATGAAGCCTTAAGCTCTGGAACATCTACTACAAGCTAATAGGAATGGTGTAAATAAACTCAGTACATTTTACAACCTATCTACTTTGATTAGACTTTAACTCAACTGACAAATATACAAACTACAACAACAAACCTCAACATCAAATTCATCATGTAGCACATAAATGCACAAATAGGGATTCATGTACTACTATCTCAACTATAAACAACTTTACTCAACTAATGCATGAATACACTTCATGAACTCATGCAATGCTAAGACTACATCCTCATGAACTAAAATGAACATAATCTAAATAGAAAGGTTATTACCTTAAGAAGGAATGGAACTCTAAGTAAACCAATGTGGATATCAACTCATCATATCGGCCTCTATATCCTATGTAGCTTCCTCAACTACTTGGTTCCTCTAGAGAACCTTAACTGATGTTATATATTTATTTCTCAATCAACAAATCTGCCTATCAATAATATGAACAGGTACTTCCTTATAGGTTAAACCTATCATGGATACTAATATCCTCGACCGACACTATCAAAGAGGGATCACTCAGGCATTTTATCAACAAAAAAACATGGAAAACCAGGTGAATCACTGCTAACTCTGCCGGAAAATCAAGTAATAAAAACATTACCTACTCTCCTTACAATATAATCGGCCCAATATATCTTGTACTCAACTTAAACTTCTTCCAAATATCGTGAATCCCTTCATAGGAGACACCTTCATGAACCCCTAATCATCTACATCAAATTCTAACATTTTTCTCGTCGCATCTGCATAGGATTTTTTCTACTTTTTTTGTCTTCAATTTTGCTCAAATAATATGCACTTTCTTCATAGAATCAACAACAAACTTTGGGTCTACATAAGAACCCTCACCAACCTCAAACCAACCATTCAGAGTCCTACACTTCCTCCTACATAATGCCTTAAATAAATCCATCTATATGCTTGAGTGATAGTTGTTGTTGTATGCTAACTCAATTAAAGGTAAGTTCTCAACCCACTGACCCTTCAAGTCAATTTCACACGCTCTCAACATATACTCCAAATTAAAAATAGTCATCTCTACCTGACCATCTATTTACTAATGAAACCTTGTGCTCAAATAAACTTACATACCAAGACCACTATGAAAAGATCTCAAAAACTGAGATGTAAATTCGAAACCTCTATATGAAATAATAGTCAAAGGGCTACCATGTGTGCGAACCGTCTACTACCAATAAACTTTATTGCACTATTTTTTTAGTAACTAATGTGAATAGGTAAGAACTGAGCAAACTTAGTCTTCAGTCTACAATAAACCATATGAAATCATATCGTTGGGTTAATGGTAAATAGGTAAAAAAATCCATACTAATCACTTCCTACTTCAAAGTCAGAATGTCAAACTGTTACATCTATCTATCTAGACCTTGGTGCTCTATCTTTACTTGCTGAAAATTAGGACACTTAGCCACAAAATCGGGTATGTCCCTCTTCATACCCTCCTACCAATACACCTCTCTCAGAACTCTATTCATATTTGTCGCCCAGGATGAAAAGAATATCGGGAGATATGAGCCTTTAATATAATCCTCTATCAAACCATCAACTACTGGAACACATAGACGATCTTGATAATGAAGAACCCCATTTCCCCCTTTATAGAAAACCTGAAGCTTGTGCTTATGGACTGCATCTTTCAATTGAACCAGAATCATATCACTCTCTTACTTCTCCTTCCTCCACAAATAGAGATGACTCAAAAGTATTACGAACAAGCATAGTATTATCCTCGGCACCAATCAGTCTAACACCAAGGTGTACAAGTATAGGCACCTCTCTAGCCAGCTCTCTCTTACTCTCTTAACATGCAACAAACTACCCAAGACAACATGCTAAGGGCATCAGGCACTACATTGGCCTTTCCCAGATGATACATAATAGACATGTCATAATCCATTAGTAACTCAAGCTATCTTCTCTATCAAAGATTAATATTCTTATGCTCAAACACATGCTGCAAACTATTATGATCAGTGATACATTTACATGCACTCCATACAAGCAGTGTCTCTATAATTGTATAGAGAAAACCATAGATTCAAGCTCGAGATCATGATTAGATTAATTCTTCTCATGAGTCTTAATCTATCTCAAAAAATTAGCCACAATCTTACAATGCTGCATCAGGATACAACCCAAACCAACTCTCGAAGCATGATAATACACTATGAACCTCTTATAACCCTCAGGAAAAGTCAGAAGCGGAGCTGATGTTAGCCTAGAATTCACCTCCTGTAATTTCTTTTCATAAGCATTAGACCACTAAAACTTTATTTTCTTCTGAGTCAACTATGTTAAAGGAGCATCTATAGAAGAAAACCCTTGGAAAAACCTATGGTAATACCCATCCAAGTATAGCTTGAAAACCTGTACATGAGGTCCATGAAAGATACTGGAGAATCAGTTCAACCAAAAGATATCAACACAAACTCAAAATGGCCATAATGTGTGGGAAAGCCTATCTTAGGAATATTTTTCTCTTTGACATTAAGTTAATGAATAGCCAAAATAAATGTCAATCTTAGGAAAGTGGCAAGAACCTTGTAGCTGATCAAGAAAGTCATCAATCCTTAGAATAGGATACTCATTTTTTATTTTTACTTTGATCAAATAATGGGAATCAATTCATATACGAAGGGAACCATCTTTTTATGCATGAAAATATAGGGGCATCCCGGGGAGACATACTAGGATGAATAAACCCCTTATCCAAAATATCGACTAACTGGTCCTTCAATTCACTAAGATTATCTAGTGTCATCCTATATAGTGGAATAGAAAAAGACTGAGTGCCCATAACAAGATGTATATTGAAGCTTATCTCTCTATCTGGAGGGACCCCAGGTAAATTCTTGGGAAATACATCAATAAATGTCTAACTATATGAAGTGATAGATATTCCCTTTTTAAATCTTCTTACTAACCTTCAGATAAGAAATAAACCTACCATTAGGAACAACTCTACTACCCTCCCATGTAGGAATAGGTATATCAGGAATCTAGAAAAAAATAAATCTAGTCCTACAGTCATTAAAAGAAAGACATGAATGGAGCAAATCCATGCCTATAATAACATCAAAATCCACCATATCTAACTCATGCTAATCAGTAGGAACTGCCAGTGCCAACGTTGAAATAGGAAAACTAAGATAGAATCTCTCAACTAGAATAGGATCACTGCTAGGTGTAGAAACAACAAAAGACTAAGATAAAACATCAGGATCTACACCCAACTATCTTGCGACATAAGGGGATACAAAATAAGGGTAGCTTTGGGTCTAACAATACAGACACATCAAAATCATAAACTCTATACATACATGTTACCACATATGGGATTTTTCCTTATCATAATAAATACCCAAGGCATACAGACAGTTTTGGTACTAGCCACCACTGGTAGAACTAATAGCACCCTCTAAGGTTGGTGTGCTACTGGCCTGCTGTTGGAGTATTAGTACTTTGTGGTCTTGCACCACTTTATTTGATTGTGGATAATTTCTCTTCCTATTTTCCATAAACCAAGAAAACTAACAACTCTTTGATGGATAATCCCGACGATTGTGACCAACCTAGCCATACGCAAAACAATTTTTATGCCTACGATAAAACTAGCCTAAATGGCCTTACCATACTTTGAAAAAACTAGAGCACTAATCTACTAAACTTACTGAGTCAGCTTATTCTTCTTATCATTTAGAGGTATAAATAATAAAGGGGATGATCCTCAACTATTGTGTTGTTGGTTCTTAAACCCATTAGATTTAGGTTAACTGAACTCGAAATAATCAGTCGTATCCGTCTTACTTTGTTGCCTCTCTCAAAACATTGCCTCATCTTTCTCTATATGCTCTATCTAAAATATCGACCTGTCGATGTCCATATCATTTCTAAGAATTGTTTCTCTCACTTCCTAGATCAAATACAAAGAAAGTCTAGACACAAATATATCCATCTTGATATACATATTAGCAATATCTCGGTCACATACCTCGACAACTTAGTAAACCTCATGTTGTAATAATACACAAACATAAAGCCATGCTCCAAACTCAAAACTCTCTCACCCTCTCCTATCTCTTCTCTCTAGAAAAGAATCAGCCTATAAAAACAGTCTCAAACTCACCCCAAGAAGGAGGAGCCACACAACTCCCCTATTCTTCCTCTATATACTTTAGATGTTAATCTATTGAGTCAACCTTATAAACACTCAATAGTCTCATCATGTCACATATTTGATAAATCTCCTCAATAAAGTTCTCTAGATCATCAACAACTCTCTAACCATGGAACTTTGGAGGACTCAGCATCAGGAACTCCCTCACCCTTACAACTCTTGCATCCAAAGCTAGTGGTTGAACAACTAGAATAAGAGATGGCTAATGAGCTCATGCAACCACTATCTGAGCTATCAAGTGTTCATATTTTGGAAATATGCATTGGTGATGCTATATGGTTTTTGTGGCTTTGGAATAGGTTGTAATGACCTTCAAAATTATTTTCATATTTTTTGTGAGTTCCTTGAATTTAGAGCATTCTTGTAGCCGCCACAAGTCATTTGTGACTTGCTGAGATCATTAGGTTGGATACCCGGTGGTTGTTGTGGTTTAATTTCCTTACAACTATGCACTCCTTAAGACTTACTTGGTTTATATGATTATGAATGCCATTTTTATCATTTCCATCGTGTCCAGAATATCATTTACATAAATATTTCATCAATGGAGATCCATAATTGGACTTTGTTTTCATTCTGAACTGTAGTTTCCTAAAATTAGGGCTGGGTGGGGGCCAAGGCCATGCAATCACATGGAGGCGGTCCATGATCATGATGGGAGGAAGAATTCAGGGTCGTGATTCCATGGAACCCTTTTTAGATTGTGATGAAGGCCTAACATGCCCATAAATACAACTTCCTAGTTCATTTTAACCAAAAATTTTCATTGTTCCTCTATTTCCCAAAGCTAATATTGAGTTTGATCAGTGTTTGTGAGTTATTAGTCCATATAATTATATCTGCGTGGTTCTATGCCTAATTCTACCTGGTAATTTCTTATTTCTCTTTTATTATTACGTTTCCTATTGCATATAAACTTACAAGGCTTATATCTTTAGGTCCTACCAAAAATATAACTCTATTTTTTCATATGACATACTAGTTGTGTTCTACGTGTGGATATAAAGATTATTAGTTTAAAAGCTGCTAGGGCTTACAGACTCGATTTTAGTTGGGACTTCAACCCCGCTATTTATATAGAAATATAGGTCATGTTTAACTCGTATTGACATACTGGTCATAATTTTTCTAG
>JBDJHY010691522.1:0-10612 GCA_039654485.1 Withania somnifera | reverse complement strand
ATAAGATTCAGAACACTAATTCATTCCCAGGGCACGACTCCTAACTCAAATTCTTATATAGATATATATATATATATATATATATATATAAAGGTTTCATGACAAGGCAAGTTTCACTGTTGTTAAATACAAAGGAGTTGCATACATACTCTATCACAAATAGGAAATTATGGCATTGTTGAGGCTTCCGAATTAACTAGGGGACACTAAGATTAATGTAGCACACATATAGATACATACATAGAACACTTCAAATTAACACAATCAATATTTATAATACATGCATGCTACAATTAACAGTTGTTTAACACCAGACCCAAAAGAACGCTAGTCAAAGAAGAGATTTGAATAGGAATTTAGCTACCAAAACCAAATAGGCAAGCATGTTGCTTAATACCAGATAAAGTAAATCTAATACAAGGGAGCAAGCATTATTTAATAAAGTATAGGTAACCAATATATTCGTAATAGAGGAGTTATTATCACGACACCTACTACAATATAGTAATTTAATAGAATTTCTAATTGTGGGACTTTTAACATTATAGGCCAGCCTAATGAAATCATGTTGTTAATACTTGTCCCCTAAGTCTGATTGTAAAGTCACATGAAATAGTCAAGAGAAAATCTTATTTACAATTACCAATTAAACTTACGCTCGATAACTCAATACCCAAAATCATGCTAGTTAGTCTAGGCCTCATCATGTGATTCTTATAAGTAGAAAAATAAAATCATTAAGTCAAACTTCTGAGACAAACACAACATTGTGAATAACCCAATCATAAAAACAAATAGAATTCTAGTCATTAATCTAGGTAATCACATTAGGACTATTTATTCCATGTTATTACTATTTATTCTAGGAAGACTGATTCAAACCTTCATATGATACTATCGAAGATAGTAAAGGACTTTATCAATCTGCTAACATAGTCAACACATACTAGAATCCCAACCAAGAGCACAAGTTAATAATAGAAGGATAAATATAGATAAAAGCATACACAGGCACAAAATTCAAGACTGGGACAATATTTTATGAGGTAAATAATAAGGAATTAGGCACATCTTTACAAATACACAAAAATACCATGTCCTTAACTGAACTAATAGGGCATGTCACTTAACTAAAATCATGCATAACAGGTTTACCCAACTTGAACTTTTAGCATTCTAAGTTAGACATATCACGGAAGATCATATTATCATTATTGGTTTCTTTGGATGAAAAATAAACAATCCTACAAATCATCATGCATTTAATAAATTATCAAGGAACTAGTCTAGGAAAGTAAATTTGGTATTAAATTGAATCCAAGATAACCAAAGCGTAAGGTCTTGACAGAATTATCATAAAAAAGAAGCCAGTTTATAACAAGTTCAAGGGAAACTAGGCAATTCATATGCATACTTATGCTAAAAATGCACATATTTTAATATATAAAGTAGGCTAGTTCACAACCAGAGAACGATCAGAGGGAAGCAATTCATTTCACTATATGGGTCACCCATGAGAGAACCCAGTGAGCAACCACTAGAAGGAAGACACAAAAAGGGTACGACAAAGCAAGGATCAAGCCATTCCCCGGTAAAAACACCCAAAAACTAGAAGGCACCACCCGAAGAATGAGGGGAAAGGAGAAACAAAAGGACTAAGAGAAACCTCCTGGGAACCGACTTTTGGTACTGCTAACAAGACAGACCCTCACTTAGTGAGTGCCTAAGGGACCCCTATCATCCCGCCGAGGTATGCCGGGCACGACTTAAGGCAATAGTTGTGGAGTGACAATCTAGAACCGTAAAAAAGGAGGGCCATTAGCCCATGCCCGAAACAATTCCAATTAAACACTAAACCTCATAACCAAAAGTGCAGCTTGGACCCAACCTAGTCGACAAAACCAAAATCACCCCTAGAATCCACCATTAAAAGGTGAAAACCTCCCCTAAAGCTTCGTGAGCCTCCACTTCTTCCCCAACATATCAAGGAAAAAAACAACTCTAACCAAAAGGATACACCGAGTCTCAGCTGACACAATAGGGGAACGAAACCCTAAAATAGCATAAATAGCGACGCCAGGATAAATCACAGAAGGGCTAAGGGCTAAAGCTACAATACTTGACATAATAGGAGGTTGTAGTGCCACAAAACACCATATTGCTTGAACCATCACGACAAGACAATATAAATAAGATACTAAATGCATAACCATAAATCAACAAAAACACACTTGAGAGGTCCTAGCGGTCACCCCCAACAGTCATGTGCATGACTACTGATCAAAGAACATAAGTTGTCAAGCTGAATCTGCTGACTGCTCTGGCTGGGACCTTTATACTTGGGTACCCTACAACCCCTGAGTTAACCCCTCTACAAGAAAAACATACTCACAACTGAACCTACCTATAACTAATGCTGATTGTGTAACCCCTGGCCGAGGGCAGTCCCTAGCATAATGCCCTCAAACTCCACAGTCAAAATACCCATCCAAGGCTCGAATCCTAGTCGCATAAGGATAGTCCCTCATGAAGTGCTCAAGATCTCCACACTCGAAGCATCTCTCCAAAGATATGCTCCTGACATGGACACCAGATGCTCCTTCATGGTCACCACTACCACAAGAACCTGAGTGAAAATTGCGATGAGCTTAACCCACCCCCTGGATAACCTGCCTCAGGAACCTGATCCTATGATGTGGCAAGGCTACGTTCACTTCTTCCCACTTTTCATCTTCGGAAGGGAAATCTCTAGAGTAATGACTGATCTAGCCTCAAAGGAAGAAACCCTCTAACTTCCTATTCATGATAGGGTGACTGAAAGGCCCCCTATGGCTCTGTACACCTCCCAATAGGGCACCAAATAACTCTGGCTACTAAAGGACTTCCTAACCTCCACCTTCATAAATCTTACGACACACTTTCTCTAAATCCAAGACCTTTCCCACGACCTCCCTGAGAGTAAATCCCGCCTCTACCCATTCTAATAAATCTCATAAATGTAAGAAAGTGGCTTTTAAGTAATGGTCTTCCAAATTCCCTTAAGTTGTGCAAAGTGGAAAAACCAACCCTTTGATGAAGCTATACACCCTGTCATGCTTAGTAGGAAGATGTACGGGAGCATGCCTAACCTTACTATGAAATCTGGTTGTATAGTTCCACATTGAAAAAGGCCCATGTTGGAGACGAATAGATCCATCTCCACTAATATATGTAGAATCCTCTGGCACTACTGCCTGCAAAATGCTTCTTGTTTGATATCTGAGAAGAACAAATCAAATAAAAGCAACCAGAAACCAAAACAAGAACTACACACGAGGACAATAAAGAAAGATAGCTAATTCCTATAGCACCCTATAGCCTCCAGAAGATAGGTCATAGACGTCTCCGCACTAATCTGCAGGACTCTACCAGTACTTGCTCCAGTGTCACAAAAACCAAGGAAATCCAAGATCTGATACCAGTCTGTCATAACCCAAAACTCAGATCGTGATGGTGTCTAAAACACTCTGATAGACAAGCCCAATCCCCTAGCCCGTAGCGACAACCAATGGGCTGATAGTAGCTAACTTACCGAAAGTAAAAAAATAAGAAGTAGGATGAAGAAATATACAACAACATAAATGTACATACAACAGCTCCCAGGATTGGTGACGTGAAAAAATGGAGCTAACTACATTAGAGAAACCAAAAGATAATGCAGAAAACTGCTCCAATAGGAGGTAAATACAAAATTGGTCTGTCCTAGACAAGATAAGGCTAAAAACCCAACATAACTGGAGAACAGGCTTAGCCCGAATATTGGAGCTTACCTTGATCTCTGAATAAAAACAACTCCTCAATTCAGTACGATCTCATCTCCTGCGAAGGCCCACACTAGTATCTACACCACGTAAATGGTACAAAAGTGTAACATAAGTACCAACACAAAAGGTACCCAGTAGGCATTATCGACCAACCAGGTTCAATTAAATACAAGTAAGAAACAAAAATTAAGTAAAATAGGTTAGAAAGGAAAACAAATTAAACAGTAATATATTAGCTACTAAGGCAGGACGGATAATGAGTGATGAAATATAAATATCCATTACTAATATGGAATAAGTACAGGAGTATGTAGTTTGTTTAAGCATAGCTATCACGTAGGTTGAATACCTACCACTCATAGAACCCAAAATCAAAAATAAAAGGAGCATACTTAAAATCCTGCTGAGTGCCAATTCTAACACAACCACAAATGTATCGCAACAAAGAAGCATAAATGTAAATGTAACTAAGTAAAAAATCAAGAAATAAACACATAACAACCTACCCGAAGCCCCATCTTGTCAGTAGACACAAATAGCACAAAAAACTCATCGTGACTCCCCCTTTGAGCCCAGTGAGCATAAAAAATGTAAGAATAAATGTATGGGGGACCTGAAAAGTAAATATGAATAGTTTCATATAGTACCAGGGGTCTCTTCCCGATAGTGACAATCTCGGGGGTCTTCTCCCTATCAGTGCCAATCTAAGGGTCTATGCCCTAGAGTACTATGCCTCTATTAGTAATAATATCAGGGTCTCTACCCCATTAGTGCCAATAATGGGGGGTCGCTTCCCCATTAGTTCCAATCTTAGGGTCTATGCCCCAGAGGACTGTGTCACTATTAGTACAATATCGAGGGTCTCTTCCCCATTAGTGCCAGTACCAGGGATATCGTCACCATCAGTGCCAATCTCAGGGTCTATGCCCCAGAGTACTGCACCTCTATTAGTTCCAATACAGGGGTATCCACCCGTTAGTGCCAATCATACCACTATGAGTAAAAACAGATCATCTGTGGAAGTTAAAAACTCCCTTTTTCCATCATATTTGAAAATAACGCCATATTACTGGGTGATCGTGGCATATATATAAATATAAGTAAAAAAACTCCATTTTTATTAGTTTTAAGGTGAGAAAACTTTTGATTTTAATTAGTTATCTGATATTATGAAACTACCAAAGCCACAGGTCGCGGCTACGCTCAACTACAAGAACCCATAATGTAAAATGCATGATCTTGAATCAACCAACGAAAAAAGAAAGTGCGCTTGGAGTCTAGAAAGGCTATAAGCCACCATCTAAGCGCACATCTCACCAAATAACTATTGAATTAACCATGAACCAATATTAGCCCTACGACCGCTCCCAAAAGGTTGAGCATACTAGCACAGTTTATAGCTAACAATGAGCCCCCGAACGAGCCTCCAAAAGGTAAGCAAGCGCGGTAAAATAGAATGAAAGGCATATCAACTACTTATCCCACTCATCGACTGGCTTGAACCACCTAAAATTTAATATGAACTCAGTCTAAGATGTAAGAAAAACCTAGCCTACCTGGATGCCGATGAAAACCTCCTGTGAGTTGCATGTACAGCCTCAACAACCTAAAAAACGCCTGAAACAACCCCGAAATATCAAAAACACGATCAACAGGTCAAAAGGTGAATTGTAAGATACATATTACAAGATATATATCGAGTCAAAAGTTAGACCTAAAATGGGCTTGCTAACCCTATGACCCAAAAAAATAATCTAATTATACCGACACAAAGACTACAACTCAAGGAACACATGGTTCGAATTTGAAATCAATTAAACTACCAATAGGTCCTCAATTGGCCAAACTTAACCATGAAATAAAGATGAAAACATTTCAAGGAGAATCTAGCGAATACGAGGTGTAAAACTCACCCTGAATGAAGAGAAAAACCATGAAATAAAGGTGAAAACATTTCAAGGAGAATCTAGCAAATACGAGGTGTAAAACTCACCCTGAATGAAGAGAAAACCATGGGATATGGTTATCTACAACTCTCACTCAACACTACCATGCTAATACACAAGATTCCTTCATAAAAAATTAAGAATTAGGAAACCACCATTAGATCTCTACATAAATTTTAAGAGGAAAAAAGGGTGAAATCTTATAAAAATCGATGACAACATGGCAAGAAACGATCCCCAGTGTAACACCAAACCCCAAGGAAATTACTAAGAAATGATCAAGAAATGAATTTGGAAAAAGAAAACAAAGTGGGGAATAAAATGAAAAAAGCTGGAAAAAGGACCCTTAAAAGATACACGGTGATCAATTTGTTGGTCAATAGTACTGATAAATAGGCTCCTTCTAAAAACTCTGCAGGTGGACAATTTATTAGTCATAACTAGTGATAAATTGGAATCCCTTAAATAGAACTCCCGCTCTAGTGATCGATTTTTTGGTCAGGGATATTGATAAATCAATAATCCCCCTAAACAAGGACACCATGTCAGGCACCAATTTATCGGTCAAAGGTTCGATTTACCAATAGTTTTTGATTTAACAACACCTAGACAAATTTATCAATTTGTTCCCAGTGATTTAACAATTACATTCTCCCATTGGGGGCTCAAATGGAATCGGGCATGGATATCAATAAATAAACTATGCACACAACATAAAAATGAAATTTCAAATCTAATGGAATTGTTAAAATAGCCAATGGAGGTAGTTTGCACGGAATAGACCCCTAAACCAACATAAACCAAAATCCCAACTTCTCTCATCCGTACCCAAAATAAGCCCGAACACCTCGAGAAGCGAACCAACAACCCTTGTTTCCTAAAATCACCATTTTAGAGTTGATGGAAGAGATAAAATTTAATTCTGACTCTCCAGCTCCAAGAAAATTCTCAACTCTTAACGAACTGAATATCCAAAAAATAGCTCAAACTTAATATGAAAGTGCCGAATCACGAACCAAAGGTCCCTCTAGATAAAATTTGGTATTCTGAAGCTGAAATAACTACCATAATTCAATTCTGAGCACTTTTACTAAGAATTTGTTCTCAACTTCCACTATTTTGAAATTGAAACTTCAAAATAGGAAAATTGAGATAAAGGACAAATGAGCTGCTAGGGCACCGAACTATCCCACCCAGCAAGATAGAAATAACTTCAGGAAACTACTAGATGGACCTAAACATGGAAAAAGAAAACAAGAAAAGAAATGACCAAATGGGTCATTATATGTACACACTGATAGCTGACCATACACTACACTGACAAGCTATTGCTGCTTTAGCCCTTTGTTGTTGTACAATATATGCCTCTACTCTATTTTCTTTTAATCTCCCTTTACCTTGCTTATGGTTAGTTTTTCCCGATCAACCTATGATTCCTACTAGGTACCTACTGTTTTGGTAGTCATGCTATACTTCTACATCTTTTTGTGATGCAAATCCTATTGTGAGCAAGAAGAATCGGAGCTATCATGTGAGATAGCTAGTACTTTTATAGGAGATTTTGATGAGAAGTTGGCTACCTTTCTGACCAATTTTCTTTCCATTGTCGGAGTTGTCCCAATTGAACTGTGGATAACTATTTTTGTAGTTTTTCCCAGTTGTGGGATGTATTGTACTATTCTGTATATATATTCTCTACAACAATAATACTAGGTTTTGATGAGTTATGTTAGTTGTATTATTTGTATTCTACTTTTATTTCTTATCTTCATCTCCTTTCCCTTTTTCTTTTTGGTTCTTGGTGCTGGCCCACCGCTACTTGCACTAGGCCGAAGTTAGGCTTGTGTGCAGGTGAGATATATACGCCATCACATCTTAATTTTTGAGCCGTGATAGAGTGGTATCAAAGCTTGAGGTTCAATGGTGTCTCTTGCTGTAGGAATAGGTGTATGGTAGAGTCCCATGGATCGGTACGTATAAGTCCGTATCCTATCTTCAGGAGGCTACAAGACTTTTTTATAGGGATAAATTTTGTTTACTTTTTCATTTGAGGTTTCCACTGGTTTCTTGGTTATTCATATTAGTACTATTCCTCTGCAGATGGTCTATACATACTAAGCACCTGGAGGTGATAATGCTTCCCCGCCTCTATAGATAGCTCTAGTTAGGATCGGTGTAGAGCTAGAGCCCATGGTGAGGCCAGCCTAGAGTTGAGAGAAATGAGCATGTACCCATAGATCTACCTCCATGGTAGATACAACCACCTTCAGATAATACACTTAGAGACATATGGCAGCGTATAATTTCTATGTTGGTAGATCCCCTACTAATGAGGGTCATACATCAGCCCAGGGAGTGGCGCAGGGTGCCCCATCTCCTCCTATTCATCCAGTACTAGTAGCAACCATAGTCCCTCCTTCATAGCCTAATCTAGAGTTACTGCCAATTCATTTTCTAGTCCTGCCTCAGCAGGCAGTTTCTATTATGACTTTCAAAGACTGTTAGATGCACAGTCATTTTATATGTATGGGGCCTCAGAGGTTTTTTGGTGAATCCAGATAGGATACTTATGGGTTCATTGTAGAGTGAGAGGAGAGCCAGTTGACTTTAGTATTGAGAGAGACACATAAAGTTGAATTTATTGGGTATCTGTTATAGGGTCAGGCTAAGGCATTTGGAACGATATAGAGAGAGAGGAAACAAGAAAGGTCTATACCTATAGGATGGATTCATTTTTTGGATGCCTTCATGGCTCAATATGTTCCCTAGAATGTTGTCAAGGAGCTCAGAGATCAGTTTATCGGCATGCAGTAAGGATTGATGACAATTGCTGAGTGTGAGGCTTGATTTATGCCATTTTTAATGTATGGGGCTATTATTATGCCGATAGAGGTTAAGTGGGTCCACTGATTTACAACTGGATTAAGAGCAAAGTTACAAGCAGACATCGAGTAATTACTTTCTTAGGGTAGTCTACTATTAGCAGTGGTTAAACACGCTCGTAACATAGAAAGGCATCATTAGTTGGCCCAAGGGGGCACTGACAAGAGACAATACTGCTAGGGTATTTTAGTATGTCACGATACTTTGGGAGATGGTATGATAGACATGGACCTCACCAATAGATGATGCAAGAGGGGTATCAAGGACATCTTAGTAGACCATTCAAGGCCTTTTGACCATCATCTAGTGGCGATCAGAGTAGCTAACCCGCCAGAGGCACATCCACTAGGGGTGAGGGTCGTGGTGGTCGGTGAAACCTAGTTAGTGGTTTTGATCGAGTTAGAGGTTTTGGTTTTAATGAGTGAGGTGAGATAGGTCCCTATTCAGGAGAGTGCCCATGATGCCAGGCCATTGAACTGGTAGTTCAGGCCATATAGCCTCTATAGGAAGCACCGCCACTATCCAGAGCTATTCAGATAGTGACTCGAGCATGGTGGGGGAAAGAGGGTCATAGGAGGGTTTATTTTTGTACCTGATAGAGCCTAAGCAGAGGATTCTGATATAGTAGTTATGGGTACATTAGTTGTTTGTCACCACCCATCTTTAGTATTGTTTGACCCTGTTCTACATACTCGTAAGTTTCAGTGTATTTTAAGCCCTGTTTGGGTGTTTTATGTGGGCCTTTACCCGTGCCTATGAGTGTTGATACTACTAAAGGTGATGCAGTAGTTACAAGTATGTTAGTTGTTTGTCACCACCCATTCTTGGTATTGTTTGACCCTATTCTACATACTCATAAGTTTCAGTGTGCTTTGAGCCCTATTTGGGTGTTTTATGTGGGCCTTTAGCCGTGCCTATGGGTGTTGATACTACCAAAGGTGAGCCTATAATGATGGACTGGATTCAACGAGCTTGTTTTTTATTGTAGTTGGACACTCAAGATGATCTTGTGGATTTGGAAATGGTTGATTTTGATGTGATTATGGGCATGGATTGGCTATCCCCTCATCATGTGGTCCTAGACTATTTTTTCCAAGACTGTGACCTTATTTGTGCTCGGTGTGTCTTCGATGGTATGGTTGGGTCCCATTAGCCACTCTTTGATGCCAGTGGTATCTAATATTCAGAACAGTAGATTCTTGGCCAGGGGTTGTAACTTACTTAACTTGTGTTCATAATATTAGTGTTGATCCTCCTTTCCCTGAATCTGTGCCCATTGTTAGGTATTTTTTTAATGTCTTCCTTGATAAGTTGTCTGGCCTCCCACCTAAGCGTGTGGTTGATTTTTTTATAGAGGTTGAGCTGAGCACTAGACCCATCTATATCGCGCCCTATCGTATGGCTCTATTAGAGCTCCGAGATCTAGGCATCCAATTTCAGGGTCTGATTTCCAGGTGATTTATCCATCCCAATGTTTTACCATGGGGTTTTTAGCGTTATTTATGAAAACGAAATAGGGGACCATACGTATGTGTATTTACTATAGATAGTTGAATAAGGTTACCATTAAGAACAAGTATCCTTTGCTATGGATTAATGACCTTTTTTATCATCTACAGGGTGTCGTTGTGTTAAGAAAGATTGACTTGAGTTTGGGTTATCACCAACCAAAGATTAAGGTGTAGTTGTGTTAAGAAAGATTGACTTGAGTTTGGGTTATCACCAACCAAAGATTAAGGCTGGGGATATTGTGAAGATACTCTTCAAACCCGGTATGGACACTATAAGTTCCTGGTTATGTTATTTGGGCTGACGTGTCTATTAATGACATCCTAGTTTACTCTCAGAGTCGAGAACAACACGAGGAGAATTTGAGAGTTGTACTCAAGACTTTGAGAACTGGGTGACTTTATGTGAAGTTCTCAAAGTGTGCATTTTGGTTCATGACTGGACTTGACCTACTACTCCTACAGAGGTATG
>JBDJHY010691305.1:0-15874 GCA_039654485.1 Withania somnifera | reverse complement strand
GGTCATTACAGTCTGTATGGGAGCCCGTACATAGGCCATACTCCTATGACCATATATAAGTTATTTACATTAGTTTACCCCATTTTCATGTTCCAAAACCCTCCATTAAAAATCTTGGAAGATATTTTTATCTATGGGAAGATTCAAGTGATAAAAGTTTTTCAAGATTCAAGGCTTTTGGTAAGATGTTCACCCAAATACTTTATTATTTATCGGTTTTTAAGCACGGGTTCGTCCTTCTTTCTTATGTTTTGTAAGATTTACCATGGGGTTTTAAAACTCAAAAATTTATGAATAAATTGATATTTTGACTATCAAATTGAACCCAGTTTTAAATAAAACTTGATATTCCAAAGTTATGGGTGACTTGAATTTCATGAAAACTTTCTAGTTTTGAAATGAATTTTTAGACTTGACTTTTTGGGTGAATTTTAGACCTGATAAATATATGTACTATTCTTTATGAATTCTAATGGGAAATTTGTAATTGACTAGATTTTGTACAATTAGAGGCTTGATGCAAGGGAAAAGCTCTCATGCCAAGTAAAGGCTCTTGACACTCTAAAAAAGTTCCCTAGGTATTTGTATAATGTTTAATTGAAATGGAGGGTAATAGATTGTACTTGCTGATATCCATATGGATGATGTGATGAGTATTCACCCAAATACTAGAGTCAAACATGCGAGGTCTAAAACAAAGGTAATAAAAATTTAAAGATGAGTTCATAGATTGATATATTTATGAGGTATTGTTATTCCCAGTTATGATTAGTTGTATTAGTTATTCCTTACTTGATTTCATGCCTTTGAGTGGCTTTAGTTGAGAATGATATGATTTTCTCTTTGTTGTTGTGCCTATGAGTGATCTTGTTGATTATTAAGTGACATTGTCTCTCTTTTTCATGAATTACATATGATATTATCATCCATTAGTGCATAATGAATATTGATATGGATCATGATGTATAAGGCATATAATGACATGCTTCTAAAGGCAAGGGCCGAAGTGCAATTTCTGGCCCTTTCATGATATAAATAAAACAGAAAGATAAAAAAGAATATGATATAAAAAGAAATATAGTTGATGTGTAATTTTCAAGTATTTCCATGACATTAAACATTACATGAAAGGGAATATGGTAGATGTTTGATTTCTGATTTTTCCATGATATTGAATATGACATGAAAAGATCATGAGACAATGTTTGATTCCTGGTATGGTTATGATATTTATATATTATCCAAAAGAAATGTAGTTGATGTCTGATTTCAGGTATATCAAAGGTATGTGAGATAGACATGCACAATATTATATGATATTTCATTTCACCACACATACATTGAATTGTTATGTTATTGATTCATATTCAGTGAGCATGTCTGATATGGTGTACCTTTTCACCCATTTGATGTCTTACTTATTTGTATATTTATTCTTTTGTTGGGGTGGTAGTACAAGCCCGAGTTGGAAAATTATGGTGAGATGTGATAAGAGTACCTCTATTTATTACAATTGAAATGAACAAATTAGATTTAAATAAGATTTAAATTATGGCATGATTGAGACTGATATTGATGAATTAATTTTCTTGACCTATTCCTGTTAGAATCCATTTCATGAGTCCATCATTTTTTTTAGATGTACCCTTCTTACTGCAGTTGGACTTATGATTTAGGAACTAATCTAGAAGTATGGATTCTTCCTGTGAAGACATAGCACAATGAGTGAGATTTATCCTATGAGTTTTGAAATATACTCGGGGAGGGAGGACTGCCTCTTAGATATGGATTCGATAGTAGTTGATTACTTTGATCTCTTGATTTACTTTTGTATTTTATTGAGGAGTTAGCTGTTGTTATCTTCCCTACACCCTCTATCCATTATTTATTTTTATTATAAACTACTACATTATGATTGCAGCTTGGTGTTTAGAGGATTATGGTTGGTTTTTTAGGGTAGTTGGTGACTCCTCACCACTTTTTTATAGTCACATTCTAAGGACACTTGCTGAGTACCCATTTTTTATTTTATTACTCACTCCCTTGCTTTCTAATCTTATGTAGGGGTAGAGTCTGGTGCAACTTGATTTTTGGTTCTAGATCAGGTCTATGGTTCGAGATTATTAGAGTTAAGGTAAGATGCCTTGTTCATCTAGCGGGTACCCAAACCCTTTATGTTTTATTCTTGGATCCCATTTGAGGATTTTTGAGATATTGAGCCTAAGTATATATTTCAACTTTGTATTCTCTAATTTAGAGGGTTGTACGCAGTGATACTAGTTTTTGGGTGATTTATTAATTGGATTTTTCCTTTATACTCATTTTTCTTGCTGACTCATTATTTTCCTTATTTACCCTTGAAGAATCGTAAAGGTTTTTATATCTATATGGGTTGTAAAAGTGCTATCACGACTTGCCATTTTGGATCATGACACTCATACTAGTCGTAGTGAAGTTATACAGAATTTATGCCTTTTCATGAAGAGATCAAGTGATGCAACATGTGCTCTGAGAAAAGTCAAAGTGGTACAAAAGTCCATATACACCATATAGAATACCCATGAGTTCATGGGGTTGGAACTGCAGTTGATGAGGTTTTCCAAGTCAAATCTTATGAAGACCCATATGGGCCATGGTGCACCCATACAACCCTTACCATTGTCCGCATATCTCTGGCCAACTTTATTTTTCCTATTATATTTGGGATTGGATTTCTGTGTCTATAAATACTTATAGGGTTTTTTGGTTACCCAGCTATTATTCATGTCTTGGAGCATTTTGGTTGTATGTTTGAATGTGATTCTCATATTTCAATTTTATTAACAATTTCTTTTACAGTTCTCCATCTTCATTCTTGCAATTTTCTACTTAATCATTGTAAGTGTTATTTTTATGCTTTCTTTATTGAATATTGATAATAAAATTATAATCATCAGTGGATAAACACCACAATAAGGGTTGTGGGAACCATATCGTATTAACAAAGTAGGGTAAATTACATAGGTGATTCTTGACCGGTGTGAATGCATGTATGTTGTTTTCTTTATTTTGATTTCTTTCTTATGGTTACAAACATTTAGAACTTGCTTATATTATTTTCTTTCTTAGGAGAGGCATATAGATTAGGAAAAGAAACTAATGATAGAGATTTGAAAACTTTATCTAATTAACCTGAGCCTGGGAGGGGATGGTTAAATCTGAGATAAAAAAGAAGGGTTAGTATGGAGCATACTCTTAGACTGGGAAATGGTGAGTGTATAGTCATCTAATAGGTCCTGGAAGCATTTAGGTGAATGTAACTTGTTATATTTTGCATGCATAACACCTAGATAGATTACCAGTACTAACACCTACAAAGTTAGACGTCATGGGGAACACAGTCCTATGTCTCAACGTTACTTCTTAAAACCTTACACAATCATCATTTTACTATTGTTAAACATAAAACTTCAAGAAACCACCCCCTCTCGATTACTCTCTGCATGTCTTTTATTTTGATAATACTGACTACAACTGAGTGAAAGTGCTAGTAGATGTATTTCATCGTATTTCCAGAGAGATCAACCACAACCCTTGATTGGGTTCTATATTTGACAACATCTACTTATTCTTTTAGTCAAGGTGTATTTTTGGGTGATACCTTGCAGTCTTAGATCGGAACCTAAGGCACCGTAGGTATGTTCTATTCTCCCTTACTTTTATTTTTCATTTTGGTATAGTGCATCAAGCCAATGCACTATTTTTTGTTAGGGTGGAGCATCCTTTTGACTTGAGGGTTTTTCTTACTGTGTTTCTTTTCCATTAGATATTTTTTTAATGTAGTAGAACCAACATGTTCAAGATTTTTCTTTAATTTGTATAAGTAGAAGGTCTAGGAAAATACATGTAAACCGAATGGGAAGAAAAGTCATGAACGCACATAGTTTAAAAAAACTGTTGATGAAATAAATTAGACCCCCTTAAATACTTTTTTTTGTTATGGATACCCTTATTATGATAGTTTTAACCTCGTGCTTAAGTTAGGACATGATTCATCAATTGGAAATATATGGTGTAATTAGGTACCATAAATATTTGAGCGTTGTTTTCCCAGTTCTCTTTGTGTGTACAGGCCAAAACTTTCCCCATTAGTAGTATTGAAGTTGTAAAATAGTTGTTTAGCAAAGGATCATAAGCCATTTTTGTTTTTAGTCCACCTATAGCTTAAATAGACCAACCAAATGACACATGTACCCCTTGATCCATGTTTGAGCCTAATAGCCTTTTTTTATTACCCCATTCACTTACCGTTTTTATTGTTAGACTATATTTTCTTATCCCTAGTTCCTCCAAGGGAACTATGCCTCAACTCAGGGGAAAAGCCTAAGTTAAGGGTGGGTAGAAAGGGTGTCAATAAATATGGAGCGAGTATGAATAGAAAGGAATAAGAAGAAGAACAATATGTTCATGTGATGTGAGGAAAATAGAGTAATGAATAAAAAAAAGTGATAAAATAAAATATTGTTGTAAATGAAAAACACCACACCTTAAACAAACAAAAAAAAATAGGAGAAAAGGAGTAGAAAATAGGTGAAGAGTGGAGAAAACAGAGAACTGTCAAGAAGCATTAGTCAATAAATGCCTAAATTAACCATACCTAGCTCGGGCCTACATTATAAGACAATAAATCCCTATGGAAACCTAACCCAATAGTTAGAAAGTTGAAGTTTAGAAAATAAGGGCAAGACTATGGTATGTGTACATCCATTGATTGAACTTCTTTGTAAAGGACGAGCACATTAATCTAGTCTCTATTTTTCATTAATATATTATGTGAGGGATATCTTTGTTGTTTGGGCACCGATATTGCATTTTCTATTTATTGATTAAATGAAGGATTGTTTCTGATGGATGCTTGATAACCTGTTAATAATGTAAGCTCATTCATAAATCCTCCTAAGTTAGCTTGATTAGTTTGGGCAACACACTATTGGTTTTTCATTTGAAATAGAGGGGAAAATTGGATAATGTGTGTGTTTGGATACTGTATATTCTCTAGAGTCCTTTGTATTTACGTGTTGATTTGTTTTTTTGTTTTGTTTTTCATTGCCTGAGGACAATCAATAGTTTTACATTGAAGGTGTTGATGTGCTATGAATTTATGGCACTATCAATGCCTAAAACAAAGGATTATTATGAGTTCTTCAGCATATATTTGTAAATATGATGCGTTTTTGAGTTCTTCAAGAAAAACTAATTCCTAAAGAAAAAGTTAAAAAGATGTTGAAATATTGAAAAATAGGGCCATATATATCACTATACGAATCGTAACTCAGCGATACGAGCTATATGGTCCCATATGAAAAGTACAGGGAGGGTCCCTGTATGTTCCAAGTGGTTCATGGTCTAAGTATAGTGGAACGAAGGTTCCCATGGGTTGTATGCCAGCAATACAGACCATACAAGGACTCATGGAAAGTTGACATAACATGGGGAAAGTCGTAGACATGAAGAACTTTGAAGGGATGTCATACGATGCCTAGTATAGTCCATGGCACAACCATATAGACCATATACACCTGGGCACAATTGGTAAAAATTAGACTTCTAAGAAAAATGCTGAAGTAAAGAGGCATGAGGCTTGGTAAGGGCCGTATGCAATTGCCACTGTCCATGCCACTAATCGTATGTAAAGTACAAAATGAAGTCTTCACACTTAAGGAAGATATTTTTCCTAGGCATCACATACAGGGGCTCATACGAGCTGTGGTGAAGTTGTACTAACCATATGACTAATTGTGAGGAGATCAAGTGATGGAATATATGATCTAAGAAAATTCAAGTGGTACAAAGGTCCATACGAATCGTATAGAAGACCCATGAGCCATGTCAGTGCTCGTGGGGTTGGAACTATAGTTGATGATCTTTGTTAATTCAAAGGATATAAGACCCATATGTATCATAGTGCAACCATATGACATGTACCATCGTCCATATACCCCTAGCCAACTTTAGTTTTCAGTTATGTTCGAGATTAGATTCTTGTTTCTATAAATTTATGTACTATTTTGATTGTTAGTTACATAATTATTATTCATGTCTTATAGTATTTTGGTTTTACTTTTTAATGTGATTCTCCCACTTCAATTTTATTCACAAATTCTATTACATTATTCATCTTCGTTCTTGCAGTTTGCTACTTAATCATCATAGGTGGTATTGTTATGTTTTCTCTAACGAATATAACATTATGATTATGAGAAGCTAAATACTATTACTAGGGTTTTAGGAACCATGATAGATTAATGAAGTAGGTTAAAGTACATAGGTGATTCTTGAATGGTGTGAATGCATATATTGTTACTTTCTTTGTTTTAATTGGTTTCTTACGATTGAAAATATGAAGAACTCATTCGTATTCTTTACTTTATCAAAGGATTAGAGATTAGGAAAAGAAAATAATGATAGATATTTAAAGACTTCATCTTATTAACCTGAGCCCATGAGGGTATGGTTATAGCTAAGATAAAATCTAAGGGTTAGTATGGAGCGCACTCTCATACCGGGAGATGATGTGTGTATAGTCATCCAATAGGGAATGGTAACTTGTTATATTTTCCTTGCATATCACCAAGATAGATCAAAAGTATTAAACACCTATGAAGTTAAGACATCATGGGAAACACATTCCTAGTATCTCAACATTACTAGTTACAATCTTACGCAATCACTATTTTACTGTTGTTAAATATAAAACATGAAGAAAAATCCCCCTAATTTACTTCCTACATGTCTTTCATTTTGGGAATACTCACTACAACTAAGTGAAAGTGCTAGTAGACATATTTCACTGCATTACCTATGGTATCGACCCTAATCGTCAGTTGGGTCTATATTTGACAATGTCTTATTTACTCTTCTAATCGAGGTATATTTGACAATGTCTTATTTAGGCGACATCATTGACTTCAACCTTGAAAAATCAAACAAACTAACATTAAAACTAGAAAAAAATGGCATTAAATACAACCATTTCTTAACATTTTAAGGCTAAATGAGCCGCAAATTATAGTCTTATCAAAACCCCTAATTTAAACCTTTTCTCGTCCCTGAGTAAATCAAAAGATAGAAACAAAATACAAATACTACAAATGGTACTACTCAGAAACCCCAAACACATGTATCATTTAGAAATTTTTACCAACATGAATTTTTAAAAGAATTGGCACAAGTATCAAAAACCTCACACTCAGTTCACTAACCACAGGCCTTAAACATTAACTAAGTAGTACCAAATCATGCATATGCTCATTGATGCCAATCAAAGTTAACAAATGTGCTTATTGAATGTATATTGAGTGCCCTCATGCCAAAAACATCCCTTATATGAAATAAAACACATTAACACATAAGAGAACAACAATAAGAGCTTACTCTCACAAAGAAGATCAAATACATGGGGACCATACCATATGCTTTTCCATATTTCCCATTCCATCATATTTAGTCTTGGAAATCATAAAGGTCTTTGCTCGACAAGTAATGTAGGCTAAGGTAGGTTAGTCTAGCATTTGTCTTTAATGACTCTACCTCCTCAAAGAACTACATAAAACCTTACTTAATTTTATATTTCCATTCATTAGCTCTATTTTAACCCTACTTTGGACCACGCTTCAAACTCAATCACTTTATGTATGCAACTTTCCTTCTCTCTTTTCAAAATAAACTTCTCTGATTTAAGTATTTGCATGTTAACACTACAATCCTTTTGTATTTTTCTTTTCCACTTTTTTAATATGAAAGGATACTAAAGGTAATAGAGAGAAGGAATTCACATCCTCAAATGTTTAGTATCTTCTGCTTTTGACTTGACTCAGCTGTCCAACACCCCTAACTTAGGCTTTTGGCCTAAGCTGTCTCAAGGACTCTCATAGGTGTTTTAAGATGGTTTTGGTTCAAAATGAGGTATTATGAGAGATGGGTCTTGGTTTGTAATGCGGTAGTCAATAAAAGGCTCCACATCATAAATCATGCAAGGCTAGGTCACTCAACTCAAAAAATGGGAGGCCAACAAGGTTACTTAAAGGTTCTCTCTCAATTGATGGCCTAAGGTCATTTTCGCAATTTTCATAGAGCCTTTTACATAGCAATGGAACAACAAGAAAACCTTTTTATAGAACTCATGATGCAAGGTCTAATCAAAAACTCACCACACACGACACCCAATTCACACTCAGTGCAACATTTTTAATTTCTGAATTAACAAACAACATTCATTGTGCATGTCATCAGAAGTAAACAAGTAGTCAATGTAAGATGCTCATAATCACTTAAAGAATGCTTGAATACTTTAAATTGACTAGTCCAATTTTAGAAACAAGCATATTTTGAAAAGAAAAATAATGGTCACATTAAAACAAATTTCATACCAAATACAAGACCCTTACTTGGTGCATATGCTTCTACGAAAGTACCACTCAAGATCAAGAATCGTTGTCAATAATGCCAATCTACTATGAAATCCTTATTTTATACCAAACCAAAACTACCAAAATTAATAATGAAATAAAAAATTGACAAAAAAATGAACAAAGATACACATGTCATCAACCATCAAAAACAACAATATTCACAAACCTTGAGTGACAAGATAAAAAAATTAGAATTAGGATTATATTCAGATGATCCAAATGATATACCATCCCTCCCCCAATAAAAATGAAGCATTGTCTTCAATGCAACCAGATTAAAAAGAAAAGGAGAAGAATGGGGGGCCTAGATTAAGCTAAGACTAAGGTAAGGTCTTGCATTAATTCCTATCTCAACTTCCGGGGTAGTAGCCTGGTCAAATGACTCCTCGACTTCCTCTACTCCACTACCTCCTATCTGTAAGGTCTTAACCATCAACCCTGATAAACCCTCTATAGGAATTGCTTATCCAAGTCGTGAAGGTCTCCAAACATATTGGTCTGCTCTGAACTAGCATCAACAACCCCCTTGTTTTATACTAAAGGTCATGGTGGAATCTAGACTAGTTCACTCGGTGGAGTAGAAAATAGGTCTATGAAGTTGGTACACCTCAACTATTCAACATATTCTCAAAATGTCGTGATATTATCTTGTATTATGTTCCAATAAAAAAAGCAATAGCGACATTCTGTTTTCTCTTCCTTTATCAAATAGTGATGCTCAACTTATCCAACCTCCTCCCGTAGCTATCTATAGTTATACTAAATCCTTGCATCTTCTCCTAAAGTGAGGTCACTGCAACATCAATACCAGGCTGAATTAAAATAGGCAGTTGTGCCTCCAATATAGCCACTTTATAATCCATAGATTATGCTAACCGTCCGATTCTCATGATGGCTATGTGAGTCAAAAGTGGTCTAGATGTTATAGAAGTAGAAACAGGCCTCTAGTATAAGTACTCATAGGAGGTGGTTATGATGTCTCAGAAGTAGGATCCACTGGAAAATTAGGGGGTTCTAGAGTATAAAAAGTGGGAAGTATGGAGTCTAGAGGAGCTAGCTCTCAGGACTAACACTCTATATCCTTATTTTTGAGAAAAATATCAATGTCGGGCCTGGGGTCTAATCCAGCCAATTGTTGTCTCTTACCCATCTGAAGCTTATACTCAAACTCAATCTATCAAATATCAACTGTGAAGGCTAGCTCAATCTCAAAATCATCAGTGGGCCGCAAACTAACCTTGGCCCACCTACATAATTGAATAATCAAACATGGAAAGCCAAGAGATGTGCGTTATTATAGGATCACATCGTCATGAAGGGATAGATAATGATTCTTAAGTTCACCTACTCCTCAGCTATTATAGCACCAAGTAGCACAACTTTGTGAGGTTGGATCACTGGCTTATTTTGTGATGGCATGAGATTTCTACTCATAAAGCTTGATATCTATATTTTTAATATCAACTCTAAACCAATCTATAGGGGTAATATTAATCAAAAATAGGGGAAAAGTGGGATTAATCCTAAATGCTTCTAACACCTAGATAATTCCATCAACACTAACTATCCCGCACCTCGTATTTGTCATCCTACTTCTTATAAGTCTGGAGTTGGTATGTAAGATGGTAATGGCATAGTTTAGATCTGAAAATCATGTATTCAAATCTCCTATTGAATTAAAGGATATGATCTATGAAGGCCATCAGAAGATAATCTCTTTTCTTTAATGATTGTCCTTTGCCTTGGTACTCTCAACCTATTAAACCTTTTGTTTCCTTTGTTCGTGGTTGATATCCTTTCTATTTCATAGATTTATCCATTTTAGAAGGAAAGAAGAGTGGAATGGAGTTGAAGAACCTTCATCCATATCTTCCTCATCTGAGGATATCTAACTCATATTAGGTTATAGGACTCAGACTCAGATTCAACTATTTTCTTCTTATTCCTTCTATTAGTTATAGGTGGATCTTGTATTTCACACCCAATTTGAGGTTTTGTCTTTCCAAAATATCATATACTTGGACTTCAAGGCTTATGACTAAGAGTTTTTATTGCAAATACTAAAACTAGGCGCTATACTTACATAGACAGACACATATTGATGCAAAATAAGTTAGAAAATCTTTTGAACAAAAGACAAAGCATGGTCCTTTAAGTTTTTGGTGGACTATTATAAGGTTTGGTGGATCACAAAAGGGATTGTTATAAATAAAAGATCCTATTTGTTTTCTTAACACAATCAAGCGATAAAATCATGCAACCTGACTGACCACCTCTAAATCTGGTGAACGACACTTTATTTTGCGCCAACTAATAAAATATTTTAACCACAAGGAATGCACGTTAGTGACTTAATAACTCAATTTGATGGACTTTTACTAGGTTTGGAAGACCCTAGAAATGATCATCGGACCAAGACTCTCAAAACCAAGATCACTAGTTATTTGGGCACCCGTTAAGGGATTAGAGTCATTGCCTAAAGGCTTCTTATCCCTGAACCACAATATTTAACAATTTTCAAACCATAAATAAAGAAACCCAACATGATACTAATGCAATTTAACAAGGAATTTCACGACACTTAGGTAAACATGGTAGTAATCATAAAAAAACACAAACCCAATTATGAACTACATGAATCTAAATCCAAAATCACATTTCAACCCAATTTTTAATGGTAAAACTTCAATCCCATGATGACATAGATTTTTCAACACTATCCACTTAATGAAGCAAATAAAAAACAAGCACACGGGTAGTGGGTACAAAAAAATATGATTTTAAACCTAATCGATTACCCCAATGCTAAATTAATGCACAATTTCAATAAACAAACCTAAAAAATCTAAAAGTAATGGGGCAATGGCACAAATAATCTGTGAATGTAATGGGTGAAAAATTAATTAATGTCTATGTGAGAGAAACTAAATTGGAACCTTATAGGTACTTGAGTGTATCGTGCAAGTAAGAATAAATGAGTAAACTAAAATTTTGAATCAAAAGGAACCCTTTATACACTAACACTTCTGCGAACCCCATTTAATTCTACAAGGGGTCAGCCAAAAGGGACAATGGTCCACCAACCAAGATCTTGAATTCCAAGAGTAATAGATAAGTTAAACCATCCTGGCAGTCATGGAAACTTGTTCATGAAAGAGAACGATGATTCCCCAACTAGAGGCAATGTCCACTTTTGAAATTTTGAACTTTTGATCATTGTAGACTTTGATGCACCTTTACACTCAACACCATTTATTTAAAACAACATAAAATAAAACTTGGGTTGCCTCTCAAGAATCACCTCAGTTAAATTGTGGCATGATATAGGCATTATTCCTTTTTCAAGTGACATTGAGGTAGAGGACTTCAATTTTAGAAACTCTTAGAATATTTACAAAGTATTGCTTTAATAATTGTCCATTTATAGTGAACTTGGATCCATCATTCCATTCCAATTCTGATGTTTCACTCTGGTAAACTTGCACAACTTTGAATGGACCTAACATTGTCATTTGAGTTTACCCAAAAAGAGTTTGAAGTGAGAGTTGAACAACACATCATCACCATATCAAAACTTCCTTTTAATGATTTTGGCATCATGCCGCTTCTTCATATGCATTTTTTAAATGGAAGAGCTTCCATAAGCACGAAGGCAAAACTCATCAATTTCTTATAATTTCTCTAATCTTGCCTTTGAAGCATTTTCCAATCTTATGTTTAGTTATTTCAATGCCCAAAAAGTTTTATATTCAAGTTCCACCAGTATGTGACATGCCTTTTCAAACACCAATTGATATATAGACATCCCAATTGGTGTTTTATAAGCTGTCCAATATGACCAAAGGGCATCATCTAATTTCCTAGCCCAATTAGAGTAGTTCACAATCACCGTTTCTCCAAGATTTTTTTATCTCCTACTTGACACTTCAACTTGCCCACTAGATTTTAGGCGGTAAGGTGTGGTCACCTTATGTTTTACTCTATGTTTTTCCAATAATGATCCAAAGATATTATTATAAAATTTCATATCCCTATCATAAATAATGTCTCAGGGAGTTCCAAACCTTGTAAAAATGTTTTTCTTTGTAAAATGAATAGCTCTTTTACTTTTGTTGTTTAGTAATTCAATCACTTCCACATATTTAGAAACACAATCCATAGCTACCAAAATGAATTTATTCACATAATAGCTCATAAATGTACCCATAAAGTCAATCCCCCACACATCAAATAGTTCAACCTCGAGAACGGGTTTCAAAGGCATCTCATGCCTTTGAGTGATTCCCCCTTGCATTTGTCATTGATGGAAAGAATAAACTAACTAAATGGTATATTGATGAAGTGAAGGAAAGTAAAAACACTTTGAAAAAATTTGTAATCCGTCCTCATCTCTCCATTATGTTCACCAACTGGAGATAAGTGACATGCTTAAAAAATGAGTTTCATTAAAAATTAGACACACGCCTCCAAATGATACCAGTAACATATTCCCAAAACAAATAAAACGTGTCCAAAAAGTACATCTTAGCATCATAAATATATATTTTTCATTGATAAGAGTTCAAATCATGCGTTAGGATACCACATACAAATAAATTATTCAAAATCACCATCACACTCTCATGGGAAATAATTCATTAATCTCGATATCCGTCAACTTCTCATTATGTGGATCAAGGTGGGACATATGGTCCGCTACTTGGTTTTTTCAAAAACTCTCCTATCTTTTACCTTAAAATCAAACTCAGAAGGACAATCACTTAACCAACCAAGGTTTGGCCTTCTTTTTATCCATCAAATACCAAATCATAGCATGATCTGTATGGCCAATCACCTTAGTACCCGATAAATAAGCCAAATATTCACAAAGGCATACACCGCTAGTAAGAGCTCTTTCTCCAACACCATATAGTTATTTTGGGCTATATTCAAGGTTTACTAGAACAATAAATCGGGTGAAACAATATATCCCTATTTACCCAAGAATAACACCAAGAGACATACTGCTTGTATCCCACATGAATTCAAATGGTTTGGAACAATCCAAGGAAACTATGATAGGAGCGGTGATAAGTTTTTATTTCAAGAAGTTAAATGCATCCAAAAACTTGTCAATGAATTCAAATTTTGCTTCCTTCTCTAGGATCTTTCACACTAGAAGAGCCATCTTGGAAAGTCTGTGATGAGTCACTAATAAAAATAGGCATGTCATATAAAACTCTTCACTCCCTTAACAGATATAGGTAGTGGAAGCTTAGTGATCACCTCCACATTATCTTGATCCACTATGATACCTTTTTCATATATCTTCTACCATGAAAATCCCCGCATACACCATAAAGTGATATTCTCCCATCTAAATACAAAATTATTCTCAATACGACATTGATAAGTTAGCCCAAGTGCTCCAATAATGACTCTAAAGAGTCCCCAACTATAAAAAATCATCCATGAACACCTCAATGGTGTCCTTAATCAGATCCAAAAAAGGGACAATATACATCTTTGAAATGTGGTATGTATATTCATGTAAAAGTCGTCTTCTCTTGACCTTGGGAGAAATTAAGAGTTTCTTATAACCGGATTACCCATATCAAAATAAATACTAACAATGACCCATAAGTAAATGCAATATTTGATCCATAAAGAGCATTATAATATGATCCCTTTTGGTGCAAGAGTTAAGCTTCCTTTAATCCATGCACACTCTCTACCCTATGACTGGTCTCATTGGCACTAGTTCATTATTATTGTTCATCACAACTATCATTCCACCTTTCATAGGTATACACATTATAGATTTATCTACTTACTATTTGATATTGTGTAAAAAAACACCACTATATAACCACTTACTAATTTCCTTCTTAACGACCATTTGCATTGGCTCATTAAGCCTTTGTGCATGCTCAATAATTGGAGAACAATCGGGCTCTAAAGTTATTTTGTGAGAGCAAATCCCCGTAAGGATTCCACAGATATCAGCAATGGAGTATCTATTTCCTTGATTAATCTTCTTAACATCGATGTCATGGATTTCTCTTACCACTTTTTCAAATCCAAAGAAATAATTTGGCAAGGATTTGTAACTACCCAAGAATATATATATTGGAGATATTATGGAAAACCCTTAAACTTAATCTTCTATGGTTCCTCAATTGATGGCTTATGGGTGGGATTTCCTTATTTTCTAAATCAATATCAAGCTTCATTAGGTTTTAGAATAAGTCGCTAACTCATTTAGAGAGGCAACCACTTCCTCATAGTCAACCATATTTTCAAATTCATAATTTAAGAGGACCACTACTAAGGACTCCCTACACTATTAACTTCTGAGGTATGATCCACCACTTTATCAATGACATTAATAACCAAAACAACTATATATGATTTGGTTTCTCCATTAATTTTTACACACTGACACTCACTTCTTCACAATTGACTATAAACTTCATGTCTCCACTTATAACATCAACCAAAACTCGACTGTGGATAAAAATGGTCTCCCAAGTATTATGGGAACCTCAAAATCAATTTTTAAAAAATAACAAAATAGACAAGAAGAAGAACTTAGCTACCTTGACCAAGACATCATACAAGATACCTATTGGCCTTTTGATTGACTGGTCAGCCTTGAGTAACCTCATTGTCATTTTGTATGTAGAATCAAGCCCTAATTTCCTAAATATAAAAAAGGTATCGGATTAATACTAGTACCCAAATCACATAATACCTTTGCAAAATGATACATACCAATGGTAAATGGGATAATGAATAGGATAGATCCTCTTTGTTCATAACCAAATTACTAGACATGATCACACTACAATATTGTGATACCTTAATGGTGTCAAAATCCATACATCATTTTTTGGACACCTAGTCTTTTATGAAATTCGCATACCCAGGAATTTGAAGAAATGCATCCACCAAAGGTATATTTGAGTGGTTCTTAAACATAGAGAGAAAATTCTTGAAATGAGTATCCTCATCCTTCATCTTTAACCTTTGTGGAAATCGAGGCTTTACTTTACGCAACATATTTGTCACAATACAAGCATCCCTTTATTTGCACTTGCTTCAATCACCTCTTTTGGCACTAATAACTCAACATTTTTATTGACTTGTATCATACCATGCTCTTCCTCAGCATTTATTTGGTGACCTACCTCTTGAGTTTTCATTATGTCATTAATTTCCACATGTTGCTCTACCCTCTTGTGCCATTCACTTTATGATTTCCATCTTGAGTTTCCACTAGGTCATCAATTTCCACATATTTCTCTACACTCTTGTGTTTGACTTAGGTAGGTTCATTACTACTCTCACCATTACATCTCCAAGTACTATGCCACTCCTAGTGGTGATTTTCATATAATGTACATTATCATTTTTTTTATTTTCCACTATATGAATAGGAAAGA
>JBDJHY010691195.1:0-15874 GCA_039654485.1 Withania somnifera | reverse complement strand
ATAGCGAAGAAGAACTAGATATATAGATACAAAGATACTATACCAATCCCACGAGTTGGTATCACAGTACAAAAGCCTCTACTATAATGGATTGCAAAAGATATAAAGGCTAGTAAATACATTTTGTCATGAATAATATAAAAAAATGGCGTCCAAAATAAGGAGAGACAAGTCAGTCCGATCGCTAAGATCTCACCCCGTGTCTCATAATCCAGAAGTTATGCAAGAGATCCAACCTCGACGATGATAACTAACTTTAGAATCTGCACTAAGGAAGATGTAAAAGTATAGTATGAGTATCGAAAATCTAAGCATTAGGATACCCAGTAGGAATCATAGGTTGACTGGGTGCATATAATATATAAAAATAGTAAATGGACGGATAATGAAAGAATAGGTCACGAATAACAAGCAAGTAGAAGCAGAACAACAAACAAGTTAGCTAAATAGGTCATGGAACAAATAAGTAGGTACATAAGTTAGCTAAGGATGATTGAAGAACTCAAATAAAGAAGTAGAGACATACTTGAGTCCATGCTTATAAAAGAAGTAAAAATAGGACGGTATACAGGCAACCTCCATAATAGAACAGGGAGAAGAATATGTACAACCAAATAACATAAAATAGTAACTAGACGAGAAGGAAATAGGTAAGAGTAGAAAATGTATAATAGGAGAATCAAGTGATAAAATCATAATTATAATCTCAATGAGCTCCCATACACATAACGGTCAGAAACAAGAGAAGACAAACTCATTCAACCACCCATACAACCTAACAGAACAACTAACTAGCAACAAACAAAGGTAGAATCATGAAGAATGATATGATGTAATGCGAGTAAAAACCTATTTGCTCCTCCTTCAGTATTGTAGACCAGTAGGAAGGACCCATGGAAGACTCTTCCTAGATACCTCTACTCCATCATATATTCATCTTTTGACGCTCGCAGGCTAGAATGGAAAGTAAAGAAAGTCCTCGATCGTGTACTAACTCATAAATATCATAACTATGCTCGTATCCCTTTTATGTCTATATTAATAATGTCAAATGTCAATATCTGTGCTCGACCTCATTCGGGTCTGAAATTAGTAGAAAATTCAATATCTAGTGCTCGAGCCCATTCAAGTCTAATATCAGTTTGAAAATAATAAAAATTCCTATCTTTAACCTTTTATAACAAAAAATCCATTTAGAATACCAATTCAAGTTCATTTTAGTCATATAATAGAAAAAAGGGGCCCCCAAGACCATGCAAGATTTCAAAATTGGTAATATTAGGCTCTCAGCCTTAAAATAGTACACCAATGCAGAAAAAGTACTTTTCATGATAATATCATGCACAATCACAATCAAAAAGTCAACAACTATCCATTGGTCCTGCATAGTCTCGGATAAGCTTAACAGTAGCTAAGAACCATTCATGAATATTCGGGCTCATAAACATACCTGATAACCCACCATACTAAGTTCTAGAATCAAAACAAGGTCAACCCAGGGCCACAAGTAGGCAATCTATAATTCTATCACAACATCAACTGAAAAGCAAAAGAATCAAATTGAAAGAAGCGGACAAGGTTAGGGTTCCAACCTATATAACCCTACCCAAAGATGTACAAAATACCCCAATTACATCCAATATATGCTTAGTCTAAGAACAGTAAGTCGTAGTCTACCTGTCATTTGAAGATAAAACTCTGTAATTATCAAATCTCAGCTCAAACTACTCTAGAACGATCCAAATGAACACAAAACTATCAAAATAATAATCTACATGTAAAAATAAAACAAAATGATACCCATTTTAAATGCTTTAAATCAGGTACCAAAAATTACTTCAAAAAATTTGAGTCCGCAACATGATTCAAATCGAGAAAATTCTAACATTATACCCATACTTAAGGGAGTCCAACTATCAATTTTTATACAAATTCAAGTTGGTTTCACAATCAAAATCCCCATTTATATGTAGAAAACTCATGTTCAAAATTTCCTATTCAAATCTTTTAAAGTGAAGAATGATGAAGAGATCTTGTTTAATAGCAAGAATTTAGTATGATATTAAGTTTTTTATCTACCAGAAGATTGACTCTTCAAAACTTAGTCTCCAAATAATATGGCAAAGAGAAGAAATATTCAAAACTAAGTCTCCAAGTAAAACTCAAAGAGAAGAATCTTCAAAACTTAGTCTCCAGGTAAAATCTAAAGAAAAGAAATCTTCAAAACTTAGTCTTCAAGTAAATCCCCCAAGATAAGACTTCAAAACTTAGTCACCAAGTAAACCACAAAAAGAAGAAATATTCAAAACTTACTCTCCAAGTAAAACCCTAAAGAGAAGAAACCTTCTATTCATGTTTTCAAGAGTTAGAAGTTCATGAAAATTGTTGAAAATGTCTTAAAAGGCTTTATGTAAGCTTTCAAAATCATTTGAAAAGACTAGATTGACCTTCATAAAACATAAAAAAATCACCTTGAACCGGACAACAGACTGTCCCACAGCTAGTAGGAAGCTCCCAAGGCTTTTGGGGCCTTCCATACAACCACTAACAAGAATTCACAAAACTTCAAATGGACTTTTAGAATTTATTTGGGATCCTAAATAAACAAACCATATATATATTTTGAGTGTAACCAAAACTACAGACTCAGTGCAAGTGATGAAATTTTGATATGAAATTATTTTGATAAATTGTTGAATAGAGTCAATACTAAGCTAAATTAAAAAATTTCAATCGAGTACTCAAAATAAGTCTGACTGAGCCCAGACCCAAACCAACAACCTACCTAACCCAAACTCGATATTTTAGAGCTAATGGTGCATTCATATTTTTGATCTAATACTCCAATCATCGAAAGTTTACTAAAGTCAAATTTTCAACTGGCTAACTATATTATCTCGTCAAAAGAGATAAAATCACATTGAAAGCTCCTAGACCCTAACCAAGGGTCAATCTAGACCAAAATTTATGTTCCAAGATGAATGAAATTGATGAAATTTAATTTCGACCTTATTTTCTAAGAATATTGACTGAAGTCACTAATTTAAAATGTTAAGGCTCTAAAATAGGGTAACGACTACAAGTCCAAAATATGTCTTGAGCACCGAACCATCGACCTGAGTAAGTTATAAATGACTTCAGGCCGCTAATGGAAACTAAGATGAAAAAAAAAACAAAAATACCAAAATAACCCGAAGGGTCATTACATAATATCGAAATAGGTATCGAAAGTCGGGTCATGAGTCGAGGTCAGATCCTTAATCCCAAGTCTTTAATCGTAGTTAAGACTTGATTCTTAAGCCAAGGTCAGGTTTCAAAGTGGTAGTTGAGTATGAGGATTAAAACTTGAATCTCGAATCAAGGTCGGAGTAGAATAGGTAGTGGGTCCGATGTCAGTAGTATTTTTTAAAATTATATGCCTAATTGTTCTTGGGATAATATTTTTCTCTTACTTACTAAACATTAGAAAATAAGTAAGAAACTAACTTATTGCGTAAAAAAATATTTTCTCGATGTGGAGAACAAAATTTTACCGAATTTAAATAAGTACTCTATCGGATGAGTCAAATATCTGTCTTCAAACTCTAATATCCATTAGGATTTCTTAAAATTAATACTTTTGATCATGAATCTTAATGATCTTACATAATAAGACGAAACAAGAATAATCAGGAGTATAGTTTTGTAATCATACTACCTCTATGTGTAATAGTTTATTGGGCTACGAAAGGCTTAATATTTTTTGTTTGCTTTCCTACTATCACTCAATCAACAAAGTTATTTTCATCAAGAAAATATAAAAATGTAATTTTAGTATACGGAGTTCTACTTCTAATTAATAACGATAGGAATTGGAAGATGTGGTCTTTTAATGGTTAATATTATTTTTGCTTCAACAGTAGCTAGACCATTGTTGTATATAACTGGATAAATACCTGCATCTAGTTACGACTACTTATGTCAACGAACAAAAAAATAAACCAGCATATGATATTTAGCTGAAAATCTTAACAATTTGAAGATTATGTCAAATATTTCTCAATCTTACATTGAATGCATACTATTTTAGATTTTTAAAAAATACTTGAATATTCTCCTATAGTTTAAGTCCCTAATCAAAGTGTTGATAAAGTTTTTTAAAATTGTATATTTTAATATGGATGCACACGTAAAACGCTACTAAATTAATATCGTAAAATACCTTTAGTCATTATATTAATATAAGAAGAAAAACTAACTTATAATATTTTTATATAAATTTAAATATTTTAATATAAATTTTAAAATATTAAATTTATTTATTTAATTACATTAATATTCAACAAGCAAAACATCATATCAGTTGGGATCAGGGAAGATAAATGTATATCCGTTGGGGTGCCATGGCACCTACACACTTCAGTCAAAATTTTGTTTATACATCTTCATATGTATAGTAAATCTGTTAAATAGTTATTATGGCACCCACAACACCAAGTCGCATGGGGTACCACGATAAGTGATCAAGTGTTTGGTCTTAAGAATGCGAGATTGATTCCTGATAGTGCATTCGCTTTAGATTTTCTTTATGATTTTACCTGTGTTTTATTTATTTTTCAAAATTAAAGCCAGATTGAAGGATTCAAACCCACAATGACTAGTTTAAAAGTGGAGCTTCATCCACTAAGCCATAGGCTTAATTGTGTATTCTTATTTCACCAATTGTTTTCTCATTTTTCTTTGTAAAAATTTCAGAAAATACAGTATGTGCCTTTTACAATTTGTTCTATTGTTTAAATCATTTAAGGCATAATTTTTTTTAAAAAGTTTAATTGTTATAATTTAAATTTTAGTAAAGATTGTAATATACAAAATAAAATGTTTCAACTAAGGAAGACATAAAAATTAAACTAAATTTCATTGTATTTTTATTATTATTAGTTGGACTTGAGACTTTCAAATATTACTTCGTCTAAGCTACTGAAAAAAGTATGTGAAGATCTTCGACATCTTTTGTCACGACCCAATTTCTTGGATTATGATGGCACCTACTAACCTACCATTAGGAGAACTAACCCCATAGCTCAAAACCGTAGTGGATGGCTACTAAAGCAACTACGAAGTGCATAAGTGCAAAAAATAAAGTAAAGAGAAAGCAGAAGAGATGAAAAGAGCAAACTAATACAAAATAATCAATAAGACTCCCAAGATCCTGATATTAGTGTATACACAGAGCCAGTAAAGTACAAAGTACAAATGTAGAATAGTAACTACAAAGTCTGTCTCTGAAAGTGCAAAAGACAAGGCTGGCAAGATGCAAGAAACCACTAGATGTCCGAAGCTCACCTTGTATCTCCAAAGTAGCGGCAAGGAGGCACGAACAGCTGATCAATGTCAGCTGCTAGTACTCTAAGCTGCACCAGGGAAACACAAGTGCAGTATGAGTACAAGTCGCAGAAGCAACAAGTACCCAATAGGCTTTGAGGGCCCACTATGCACATAAAAATATAAAAGAAATAAATAACAAGAATAAAAGAAAAGAAAGTCAGAGAATCAAGAATGCAGAAGGAGACAAGAAAGTGGATGTGGATAAGCTAGCTAAACACAAAGCAGGAACTCAGGTAAGAATAGAAGAACATACCCAGGATCCTTGCAGCAATACAGAAATAATTAAAGTAAGAGTAGACAAGATAAAGAGCATAGAAGCTAAAGGGATAACAGGGGGTGTACAAGGTAATATCAATGTGAAAAGGAAAGGGATAGAAAGTAGAAGTACGTACAAATAAGCTCACATGGTAAGGATGGTCCATAAGTAAAGTCTATAACTAGCACTAACCGTGTGTTAAGTAGTAAGAGCAAGTAAAACCCTGCCAAGCCCCCATAAGAATGGCAGAGTACACAGAAATCATGCTCACATCCAGTATCCCATACTACCGGAGAGTACATACAGAAAACAAGTGCGATAAGGTAAGCACATACACAATGATACTCAGTTTCTGTATAGGCTCCTCCTTCGGCACTCAAAGTACCAGCAAGCAGGACCATGGTAGGGCTACCCCGAATGCCTTTACTCTATTATAGACCCCTCATTAGGCATGTTTGTTCCATAATGAAAGGGTCTATAGAGGTATGCCAACCACGTACAAAATGCCTAACGTCATATTAATCCTTACGTATTAATATCACAGAGCCTTAAGGAGGCTCACATCCTAGCATCCAATGCCTCGTTATAATAGTATTACCATACCATAAGTATTGGCAACTCAGTGCCGAAGGGAACACCTCCCAAACCATTAAGTGTAAAGTAGTAGGATATACTCACTGTGGAGCTGAGTCAGACTCAAGTGCCAGCATAGGTAGTAAATGGTAGTACCCGGTGCCAAGGTGTGAAACTAGGGCCAGAAAAAGCAAAAAAGGTAGTACCGAGTGTTGAGTACGCAGCCGAGTCTAAAACAAGTAGAAAAGCCAATTATGTTCTTACTATTATCAGAAAATCCCATTTCATTTTGGTTTTATCCATTTCAGTCTTTGTTATACAAAAACTGGTCTCCAAGGCCCAACAGTGTCATAAAATGGTGATAATAGGCCCCCGGCTCCAAATGGCACTCTCAGAAACTAAACCTCATGGCTCTTGCATTGTATGAATGCAACAACATAGGCAATATCTATTGCAAGCCTATGCCTGCACATGCTCAACTAAGCTACAACTAGCAGCATAAGAAACAACCCACACCCGAGGGCATACCAAAAAATCCAACCCATGCATCAGCGTTCTACTACTTCCAGGTTAACTTTATGGCCATCATAAGGCCAATACTAGGTCAAACGCGTCATATTACACCTAGCAACGTTAGAAGGAAGGAGATGAAATAGAATGAAAGAAGCGACCAAGGGTCATGGTATCAACCTAGAATTCCTAACCTACTGATGTTATTTAGTGCAATTATAAATGTTATGCCCCAAACTAAGTCCGAGGATCCTATCTATCATTCGACGAATACCACACTGCAACTTGCGAATATTAGCTTGACTGACAGCAAACTCCCTTGAATAGCACCAAAACTGGCGAAATGTGAATCTAAGTCAAGATGAGTCTAATGATATAAATTATTCTATATTTCATACTGGTTCAGAAATGGGGCCTAAAACAGGCCTGTGGGATCCACTAACCGGACCCAAAAACAATACTAGTCGCAGAGTTCCTGCCATCACCAGGAGATCTTGCTCTAAAAATAAGCATAATCCGAGTAAAGGAAGGGCCTCAAAATGGCTGGAGAATAAGAGAAATAAAACATAAAATTTTTCATAATTCATGATAAAGAATCGGAGAATTACGTACTGGAATACGCATGTCCAAGCCTACCATGGAGTGATATCAGCTCAATGAACCACAACTAAGTGAATGCTCAGTTGAAAATGGAAGCATTATAAGAGTTACCAAGCTATGATCATGGATCTAAAATTGTGGAAATTTGTTAGTGTTGAGGGGGTTCAAGAAAGGGAAAACTCACCATGTTGAAGAGGGACACGAATTACATAAGCAAACTAGCTCCCCTAAAATTTCACCACAATTCCCAGCAATAATCAGAGCTCAAAGAAAGTTTTAGAGTGAGAAAATTAAGTGTGTAGTGGCTGAAAATTCAAGGTTGAGAGAATATATACTGCCAGGTAAATTGGCCTTTTGGTTGCATGGCACAGTGTCATGCTTGTGAGGTTAGGTTTTGTTAGTCATCGTATTGCGATGGTAATCTCATGATCACAGAGGGTTAGAGGGTTAGAGGGTTGCGATCACAAAAAACATGAAGACAGACCTTCGTGATCGCGTGCATCCTTTGCGATCACAAATAGTGAAAACGACCTTCACTAGATGGTGTTTTGACAACAATTTCAGCCAACTTCACAAGATCCGAACACCACTCGAAATATGTTCGGAGTAAAATATACACAAACCAGATATGCATGCACACCCAAAATAACAATCCCGACACAACAACATAGTTAAAATCTGGATATGAGGTTGTTTTGGAGAAATATTGACCAAGTCAATACTTAGGCTTAAATCGCCTAAAATCCATAAAATAAATCAAAATCACTCTACATGCCTCGATAAACATACCAACTGCTCTCTCTAACCTAAACTTGGCATTACATATTTGAAGGCGTAGTATGATTATTAAATCGCACACTCCATAATCAAATGTTGACCAAAGTCAAACATCTAACTGCTAGCAACTGATATCTCTTGACATGCAGTAAACTCACATCAAAAGCTCCTGGACCCAGGCTAAGGGTCTATCTAGAACAAAGTCCAAACTCCGTAGCTAACGGGACTATAGAAATTCGATTATGCGCTTGTTTTAAAGAAATGTTGGCTAAAGTCAACGAGTACCTAGGTTTAAGCTCTAAAATTGGCAAAGTGAGATAAATCTCAACGAAATTGCCAGGGAGCCAGACTACCATTCCTAGCAGGTCATAAATGACCAAGGGCAGCTGCAGAAATGGTTTAAAATAAAAGATATCACATAAAACATAGAAATGATCGGAAGGTCATTACAATGCCTACTACTAAAAAGGACTTTCATCCCCAAAAGTCAAGAAAAAGTAGGAAACAAGGAGAAAGAAGGTACCTGAAGGCTCAAAAATCTGCAAATACTGTCTGCATCTCACTCTCGACCTCTTAGGTGGCCTCCTAGATTGGATAATGTCTCAACTGCACCTTAGCCACTAGTATCTTCCTAGATCTCAACCTCCTGACATCTCGAACTAAAATAGTTATCGGCTCCTAAACTGAATCCTAACGGAGAAGATGAGACTCATTTTGAATATAGAGTTGCTACACCAAAACATAAAATACTGGATGGATGGGTGAATACATGGGAGGTAAGGCTAAACAGTAGGCAATATGACCAACTCTCTCCAAAGCCTCAAAAGGCCCAATATACCTGGGGATAAGCTTGCCTTGCCTACTGAACCTCATTACACGCATAAGAGATACCCACAAGAAGACTCTGTCACTAACCCCAAACTCTAAGGCACGAAGTCTACGGTCTGAACAGCTCTTCTGCCTACTTTACACTACCCGTAGTTTGTTCTGAATTATCCAAACCCGATCGAGAGAATCACTCAACAAGCCTGCACCTTACACTCTGGCCTTAAAATTGTCAAACCAACTAAAAGGCAACCAGCAACACCTACTATACAACTCCTCAAACGGTGCCATCTATATGCTAGAGTGGTACCCTTTGTTATATGCAAATTTTAATAAGGCCCCATGCTTATCCCACGCACCTTTAAAATCCAACACATATGCACTCAATATATCCTTGAGAACCTTAATAGTCCTTTCGAACTGACCATCGGTCTACTGGTGAAATGCCATATCAACTAAACCTTATTACCCATCCCCCGCTGAATAGTCCTCCAGAACTGCGAGGTAAATTATATGCCTCGATCAGAAATAATAGACATCGGTCCCTTATGCAATCGAACCACCTCCTGAAGATAGATATGAGCCAACCGCACTGCATTATATGAAGAATGGGTAGGGATGAAGTTTGATGACTTAGTCAACCTTTCAACAATAACCTAGATGATATCATGAACTCTGTTAGCACACATCAAACCCAAAATGAAGCCATCATCACTCACTCCCACTTCCAAGTCATAATACGTACCCTTTGCATCAACTACCTAGCCATTAGTGATTGAACATAACCTACTGGCAGTTCAATCACTGAGAAATGTACTCTGCAATATCTCTCTTCATACCACTCCACTAATACAACTGACGCAGATCATAGTGCATCTTAGTTGCGCCCATATGAATTAAGTATCTAGAGTTGTAAGTCTCACACTATATCAACTGGACAACATCAACCAGTGACACATAAACCCGATCATCATATCATAGAACTCCATCTGAATTAATATAAGTCCTTCCAGCCTCACCCGCTAAAACCTAATCATGAAGGGAAACCAAGTGCTAATCCTCAAACTGTTATTGTCGAATCTGATCTAATAAGGAAGACTGAGCCTCAATACAAGCCAAAACCCTCTTGGAGTCCGTCAAATCCAACCTAACCATCCGATTAGCCAATTACTAGATGTATAAGACCAATGGTCTCTCCAAAACTAACAAGGTTCTAAGATACCATAATGACCGCCTCCTGACTCAAGGCATACGCTACCATGTTTTACCTACCCAAATGGTATAGAATGGTAATATCATAGTCCTTTGGTAGCTTAATCCACCTCCGCTGCCTAGATTTGTAATGTACTGAAGGCTACGATGGTCAGTATAAATCTCACATGGAACCCCATATAGATAATGCCTCCATATCTTGAGAAAAAATACCACCCTCGCCAACTATAAGTCATGATGGGGGTAATTATGCTCATGAAACTTCATCTACCTTGATGCATATGCAATAACTCGGCCCTGCTGCATCAGAGCATACCCTAAGCCAACACTTGTAGCATCACAATATACCAAAAATCCTGGCCCTCAACCGACAAACTCAACATTGGCGCTGAATTCAACAAATCCTTGAGCCTCAAAAAGCTCGACTCATAATCCTCATACTACTGAAAAGGAATATCCTTCCTAGTCATCATAGTCAACGATGCAGTAATCAATGAAAACCCCTCAACAAACCATTTGTAGTAACCTATTAACACAACAAAGCTCTAAATCTTTGAAGGAGATGTTATTCTTGCCAATCACACATTGCTAGAATCTTCATTAGGTTAACCATAATCCCATCTGTATAAACCACATGTCCTAAGAATGCTACAGACTACAACTAAAACTCGCACTTAGAGAACTTTGCATAAAGTCGATGCTCTCTCAAAGTCTGAAGTAATATTCCCATATGTTTCTAATGCTCTACTCTACTCCACGAGTATACCAAGATATCGTCGATGAAGACAATAACAAACGATCAAAATAGGGCTTAAGCACTTTGTAAATCAAGTCCATGAAACCTGTTGGGGCATTGGTCATCCCGAAAGTCATAACTGAAAATTCATAATGTCCATAACAAGTCTTGAATGCTTTCTTCGGCATATACTTTGCTCGAATCCTCAACTAGAGGTATCCTGACCTCAAGTCTATCTTAGAAAACATCGACATTCCCTAAAGTTGATCAAATAAATCATCAATCCTCGACGCCGGTTACATGTTCTTAACTGTAACTTTATTCAATTTCGGATAGTTTATACACTACCACATCGTACCATCCTTTTTCTTAACAAACAAAATTGGTGCACCCCATAGAGACACACTCGGACGAATAAACCCCTTAACTAGCAGATCCTGGAGTTAAACCATCAGCTCTCTCAACTCGTCAGGAGCCATATGGTAAGGAGTAAAAAAAAAATAGGTCTGGTGCCCGCTCTAACTTAATGGCAAAGCCAACATCTCGGTCGGGTAGAAGGCCAGGTTAGTCGAAAATACATCCAAAAACTCAAAAATTATAGGTACAAACTAGGGAGTAGGAGTGTCGACTCGAACATCACAAAATAAGCTATATAAAACATACATCCTCTAGCCACCAATCTCTGAGCCTAAAGAAGGAGATGATCACTATTAGTGCATGATTAAGAGAACCCAACCACGCAACCAGGGTAACACCATGCACGGCTAAGGTAATGGTCTTGGCATAGAAATAAAAAACTACATGGTGAGGGGATAACCAGTCCATGCCCGGTATAATGTCAAAGTCTACCACATCTAACAACAATAAATCAGCCCAGGTATCTAACCTACTAACTGAAACCAAACTGGACCTCAATACCTGATCCAGTACTAAAGAATCTCCTACTAAGGTAGCAACAAATACAGGAACAGACAACAACTCACTAGCTAACCCCAAGCAAGGTGCAAAGTAGAAGGAAACATAAGAATAGGTGGAACCAGAATCAAACAAGGCTAAGGTTGATCTAGAACAGATAGAAATCATACCTATGATCACGAAATTCGAGGCTTTTTCTTCAGGTTTACTAGGTACAATATTTAACTAGCATCTGTCGATGGACCGACTACTATCGCAACCACCATTTCCCCTACCTTTCTAGCCTCCACCATGAGAACCATCACCCTGTGCCCCACCTATAGCCGGTGGCGGCACAAATCTTAAAGGTTGCACAAGTTATGGAATGGTGTGAAACATAGCCCCACTGAAGGCACTCTCTAGCATAGTAACCGATGTTCCCATACTCAAAACACGGCCTTGGTAGCCCACTCTTATGTTAGCCACAGCCTGAACCCAACTGACCACCACGGCCTAAAGACTTAGAATAATAAGAAAATTACCCTGAATGTGGCACACTGAAACCAAGAGAGCTTGGCTATAAAATCTAGAGCGATGCTATATCGGCCTACTAGACTGGACCTGAAAGAACTGTTTCTGATCAGGGCCTCCAGAATAAGACTCACTATAACTACCCTTCTGCCTCTACAACTTCTCACTGCTCATGATCTACAACTTCTTGAAATAAGCAGCCATCTGAAACTAATAGTGCAATTGCCTCTTGGAGTCTATCTCTTAAACCACAACCAAACCTGCAAACCCTCTCGACTCAATAGGCATGAAAGCACACACCATACATGGATAGATGATGAAAATAAGCCTCGTACTCAAAAATCGACATCGATCTGTAGTTAAGATGTATAAAAACTTCTTTTAACTTATCATGCTAATCTCGGGATATAAACTTCCTTAGAAATACCTCGTAAAACTCCACCCACGTTAGCTGAGGTAACATTGCTAGCCTGCAAGTCATGAAAGCTCTCCACCACTATTTCACCATACCACACATCTGATAAGTGGTGTTGGTGACTCCATGAGACTCTAAAACACCGAGGTTCCTCAACCTCTCCTCACACTCAAATATAAATTCATGAGCACTCTCTGCCAGAATGGTAGTCCATAGAGGATCTAATTTGAGAAACCTTTTCAGGAGCTTCTGCTTGAATCGGTCATAGCTGGATGCAAGGCTACCACAGGAGCAACAACCGGAATAGGAAGCACCTGAGAAGGGATAGGGGATCTGCCGGCTGAACTGACTAAATTGGGGGAAGAATCATAGGAGCTGGATGTACCCTCAAGATAGAAGCACCTAAGATTGCCCTTTGGGAGGACGTTTGTGCCCCATCAATCGAAGGAACTCCAAACGCGCTAAGAAACTGCTAACGGACAGCGCAAACTTCTGGTGTGGACGGTGGTACTGATGTTGGATCTGGGGAAGCTTCCATAGGCATTTTCAAGGTATCTGAAGTTGAAATCAAGATCATAACCCCTGTAGGTGCGGTAATCTAGCCCTATACTAAATCCTAACCCACTAGGTCAAAAGATTTGCTACCACTTATCTCCCTCAGCTGCGTGCGTACGATCTGCGAAAAAACGAAGACAATAATGAGATTTACAAGAACTATCTAGGATATACACACGATACATAATCCGACAGAGGGCCAAGTTCCTATATGCCACCACAGCCTCCCTAGGTAAGTTACGAATATCTTCGCATCGATCCATATGACTCTACTAGACATTGGCTCTATACACTGAAACCAGTGGAAACCTAGGCTCTGATACCAAGTTGTTACGACCAGATTTCTCAGATTATGATGACACATACTAAACCACCAGTAGGAGAACTAACCCCGGAGCCCATAGCTGTAGCATAGGGCTACTACAAGAACTACGGTGCGCACAAGTGCAAAAAGGTAAAGTAATAATAAAGCAGAAGAGATGAAAGGAGCAAACTAATATAACAGAATCAACAAACCTCCCCAAGACCTAGTACCAGTGTATATACAGAGTCATTAAAGTAAAGAGTACAAGTATAGAATAGTAAGTACAAAGTCTAACTCTGAAAGTGCAAAAAAGACAAAATACAAGGTTGACGAGCTGCAGGACACCGCTCGACGTCTGAAGCTTAACTTGTATCTTCAAAGTAGCAGTGAGGAGGCACAAACAACTAATAAACATAGGGTGATAATACTTGAATCTGCACCAGGGGAACATAAGTGTAGTATGAGTATAAGTCGTTGAAGCAATAAGTAACCAGTAGGCTTCGAAGGCTCACTAGGCACATAACAAATATAGAAGCAGTAAATAACAAAAATAGAAGAAAAACAAGTAGTACAATGCAGGAAGGTAGCAATAAAGAAAGGAAACAAGGAAGTGGATAGTATGCAGATAGGTTAGCTAAATACAGAGCAACAACTCATGTAAGAATAGAAGAACGTACCTAGTTCCTTAGAGAAATACAGATATAATAACAGTAAGACAGACAAGATAGATAGAAAAGAAGCTAAAGGGATAATCAGATGGTGTACCAATAACCTCAAAATGTGAAAGGGAAGGGGATAGTAAGTAGAAGTACACATAAATAAGCCCACAAGGTAAGGATGGGATGTAAGTAAAGTCTACAACTAGCACTAATAGTGTGTAAATCAGTAAGAGCAATTAAAACTCTACCAAGCCCCCATAAGAATGGCAGAGTACCCAGAAGTCACATTCTTCTATCCGGCATCCCGTACCACCAGAGAGTACGTATAAAAAAAACAAGATCAATATGGTAAACACAGACACAATGATGCTCAACTCCTGTGTACGTTCCTCCTTCGCACCCGAAGTACCAGCAAGAAGGACCCATGGATGGGCTACCCTCAAATGGCTCTACTCCACTGCAAACCCCTCAACCAGCTATCCATCCTCTAAATGGAAGGGTCCATGGAGGTATGCCAAATGCATACAAAATGCTTAATGTCACAACAATCCTCACATATTGATATCACATAGCCTCAGGGAGGCTCACATCTTAGCATCCAATGCCTCAGTACAACAGTATCACTATACAATAAGTATTGGCAACTCAATGTCGCATGGGAACAATGTCCCAAACCAATAAGTGTGAAGTAGCATAAAAACCCTATAAACACTGCCTAGTGGACTCGAACTCAAGTGCCAGCATAGGTAGTAAATTGTAGTACCCCATTCTAGGGTGTGAAACTAGGGCAAAACAAGTGGAAAAGGTAGTATTGAGTGCTCGGTACGCAACCTAGTCTAAAAATAAGTAGAAAAGCCAATTATGTTATTATTATTACCAGAAAATCCCATTTCATTTTGGTTTTAAACATTTCAGTATTTATTATACGTAAACTTTCCTTCAAAGCCCAACATAGTCAAAAAATGGTAATAATATGCCCCCGTCCCCAAAATGCACTCTCGGAAGCTGAACCTCACGACTCTCATATTGTATGAATGTAACAACACATACAATATCTATAGCGAGCCTATACCCTATACAAACACAACTAAGCTAAAGCTAGCAGCACAAGACAATAGCCTAAACCCAAGGGAATAAACCAAAAGCCAACATACGCATTAGTGTTGTACTACTTCTAGAGTTACCTTACGACTATCACAAAGCCAATACTAGGTCAAAAGCGTCCTATTACACCGAGCGTCGTCAGAACGAAGGAGATGAAGCAAAATAGAAAAAACGTACAAGGGGAATGGTATCGACCAAGAATTCCTAACCCACTAATATTACTTAGGGAAATTATAAATATTATATCCCCAAAGTAAGCCAAAGGAGCCTACCAGCCGTTCGACGGATAGTGCGTTGCAACTCACGAATATTAGCTCGACTAATAGGAAATATAATAGAATAGCTCTGAAACTGGAAAAATATGAATCTACGAGTCCAATCTAATGATATAAATTGTGTTATTCCAGATAGGGCCACAAATTGGACCTAAAACATGTTGGACCAAGGGTGGTTCACAAAATTGTCCTCTTATGTTTTATTTGATGACTAAATCATTAAGTTAAAGATTTGATGTTATTGAAGCAATTACAAACCCTTGGATATGTTCGTGAAACAA
>JBDJHY010691086.1:0-15874 GCA_039654485.1 Withania somnifera | reverse complement strand
AATCTATATTTCACATATATTACTGTATGGATGCCAGGTATGTTCCGTTCTATTACATGCGATCCTGATTATGTGATTAGCTAGCACTTTCTGTCTTTGTGGTATTATTTGTTACTCGAGTGCTAATTTTCGGATTGTCCTGATTACTTCTGTGACTTTATTTATTGATACTCTATTATTTACTGTTGTTATTTATGTTTTGTGCTCAGTGGGCCCTCGAAGCCTACTGAGTACAGGTTGCTTCGACGACTTGTACTCACACTACACTTGCATTGTGCAGATCCGAGTATAGGTCATCGTCCGTGATTCAGATCGCTGATTATACGCTTACCTTTTGTTCAGAGCTATAGGGTGAGCTTTGCGTACAACTTACTTCTATAGCCCTTCCGCTTTATATTTTTGTTCTTCTCCATTGTATATTTGAAGACAGAAAGATATTGTGTACTGTCAGTTTTGTCATTCTGTATATTAGCGGTTCTTATGACATTGACAGCGAGTTTTGGGAACTTGTATTACATCTTATTATCTTTCCGCATATACTGTAGTAGTCCTCCACTTCGGCTACGGACTACGGGGTTTGGTTCTCCTACTGGGTGGATAGTAGGTACCATCATGACTCCAAAAAGTCGGATCGTGACAAGAAATAGCAATATGAATTCAAATAGCCTAACTGAAATTATAACTGTATAAAAAAATCCCAATAACTGAACTAAATTGAAACAAAAACCCCAACAATAATTAGGTATTTATTGCCATGTATAGAAAGCCTCTACTACATGAAGAACATTGATTGGAACAAATCTCTCACTCACAAGAATAAACTAGTAGAACTAAACAAAATAAACTTAAATTGAGGAATCTAGAAACATATGTATGAACATAATGTCCCTCATATCATGAGGACTCACCACTGAATCTCTATTGAATAATGATCCAAGACTACCCTCAAACGTGGGATAGATGGACTGAATCTACATTTCAAGTGTAGGCAAAAGTATGTGTTAGTATTTCTTGAAGGTACTGAGTATGTAGGCATGTAAATATAATATATCTAAACAAATGATTAACATTGTAACAATACTAAATTTTTAAGCAAAATGACTGAAATAGGAATCTGAGATATATGCAACCTCGATTTGAGCTGTACACTGAGAAAAACTGATAAATTATGCTTTATGTTAAACCATGATGATTAAATTACAACAACTCGTACTTAACTAAAAATATACGTTGAAACTGATCATTGTCACACAAATACTAAAAACAACCATAATTCACTGAGAAACTGGTGAGTCAGGCAACATAAGTCTCATATTATAAAATTGAAAATTGAACATAAGTGGGAGTTTCTTCTAACCTATATCAACCATTAAAGCATGTATGGAGGCTAGTGTTCTATCCCCTATACCAAAAAAGAATTGTACTAACCATCCACAGTTATAACTATAACTAGGGTTCAAAAATACTAGGCCACAAATGGGATACATAAAAACCTATGTTGGCTACATAGTTATGGAAATTAGGTTATTTGGAACCCCCGTTTTAACGGTGCTAAATAATCTTCCAAAATAAGATAACTCTACTCATAATATGAGATATCATATCCAATTATAAAATCCTTAAAGTTAAGACTTTACTCCAGAAACATGTCTTATTATATCATAGTCTTGTATAAATATTCCATGAGTCATGGAATTACAAGAAAAAGTAATCATGCTAAAAATTCATAATTTAATAGAATGAGGAATCAATAAATAATTTCATGTGATTTTTATTTCAAACACACCAAAATTATGTGAATTTTAATTCTAAACCATAAAAATGATAATTTCATGTCGAAAGATGAAAATCATGTATAACTTGAACAATAACGAGAACAAAAATATCATGAGGAATTGTGATTCTACTACGAACACGTGCTCTAATATTCATAGGAATAGCCTAACCTATAATGCCAACTTTGTTGTTATAATGACCCTTTTGGTCATTTACACATTTTTGCACTTTCATTGTATCTTAGAGCCTTCTTGTAGTGGTCTTAAGTCATTTAAAATTTATGGAGATTGGTAGTGTTATTCTCTGGTCATTCATTTGGTTTTTATATCCGTTTTCTTATTTTAACACTTTAATTTGTGATATCATTGACACTAGTCAACATTCCTTGAAAAAAACTCAGAATTTAAATAGTATTGTTAGTTTTAGAACGTGGATTTCTGTGTAAACAAACTCTTGGTTTTTTCCATAAGAGTTCATTATTATTTTATCTCGTTTGCGTGTTTTATGAGTTTCTTCTTCATAAATGGAGTTTGACTAGTCCTATTTTAATTAGAATTTTGATTGCGCCATCAACTCTAGTATGTTGATTTTAGGTTAAGTGAAGTGTTCATTCGGACTTTGGGTTAGCCGAACTCATTTTGGGTACTTGGTTAAAATTTATGTAAATTAGGTTGAGAGTTTACTTTATTCAACATTTCATAGGAATGATCTCAAATCAAAATTTCTTCTGAACCACTGAATCTGAAACTTGTTTCCATACAATTTTCATATTAGGTTTGTGTTCATCGGGTTTTGAATGCATTTTGAACCATCATTAGTAGTTTAGAAGATAGGTAATTTTCTGCTATCTTGTGCACCTGTATTCCTTCTTTGTGAACGTGGTGGCTTGTTGTGTTTGTGAAGGGGATTTCTCTATCAATTTTTGTGAACACGGTCTCTATGACAAGATTATTTTCACTGTTTGACTGCATACGTATTCAAGGCTCTGTAAACACAGTAAAAACCTGTCTCTGACAGTATATAAATCTCAAACCCAAATTTTAGCTCATTTTTCTCTTTCTTCACTTCAAAATCCAAATCTCATGATGTTAGCTTCAATGTCTTGTCCCTTGCCCCTTTCCATGTAGGATGAGTAGTAGTTGAGACTTCTGACTTTTAATTTAAACAGGTGTTTTATTCTTGTCTTATTGAGATTGATATGGGCACTTGGAATTGTGTTTGTTCCTTCTTATCATCAAATATTTGTTGATTTGAAAAGATTTGAGGTTTAGTTGTATGGCATGTTTAGTGCTTATCGATATTTATCAAAGATCTATTCTTGTGTTATTCCCCGTGTTGATTCTTTAGTAGTGGATCAAGAGTGTCAATCGTAGTATTGGTTTTCTCTTTCTTTGAGGGTTGTAGTTGTTTGAGTCATCAATTGTATGGTTGGTGGTGATTTAGTTGCCAGCTCGGGTTAACTTCTCAAGTTTTTCTTGAGTATAGGTTAGTATATCGGTTTTGTACATAAGGAATGTTTGGGTATATAGGATTTGTACATAAATAATTCTTACTAAATGCACTCAGACTTGGATTCTGATAATTTCGTTAGCTCCGGAACACCAACTTGGTCTAGTTGTACTTTTTATTCATGTCTCGGGGTCTTTCTTTTGAGTTCGAGTTGTTTTATGGATATTTATTTCGACTGGAATTCATTTTGGAGCCTAGGGCATCTTTTGATGGTCGAAGTGTCAGATCAAAATTCTGATGTTTCAATTAAATCCTGAGTGATCTATGCTAGATGGAACATTAATATGCTTTCAGGGGTTTCTAGACTCATTTTAAGGGTCTTTTTGGAAAGTTAGAAAGTTGGACCTTCTTAATTGGTTTGGTTTGTGGGTCTCTCTACTCAAACAACATCCATTGGTCGTTTTATTAACTTTTTTGAGGTTGGAATATATTTTTTCATGAGAGATGCATATTTAGTATGTTATTGTTGGATTCCATTTCAATTTTGAGCCCTCGTTGGGGAATTCATATGTTGGAGAAAAAATTGAAGATCTAGACATTCGTAGAAAAATTTATAGATCAACATGTTCAGCGTGACCGTGCTCATGTAAGGCGATTGCGATAATCCTATTTTTTCTTATTTAGTGCGATCACTCTCTTATGATGAAACCGTGGTAATCCTCTTTTTTTCTTACTTGGTATGATTTTGCTCTTGTGACGCGATCGTGGTAATCTTCCTTTCGTCCTTTTAGCATGATGGCACTAGGAGCACCGTATTCATGCTGGGATGGGATTTCTACAATTTTGCACTATCGCTGGTTTGTTGTTGGGTCCTTGGGCGCGATCGTACTGGGCAATGTGATCGCTCTATTGCAAGGAAAGTTATATAGCTGGCAGATCCTCAAAATTTCAGTCATCTCCTTCATTTCATCTGACGTTTTCTTGACCCAAATTCCATAATTTTTACTTATATACTTTGGGATTGGTCATGGGGACTTCGTGTGGAGGGTGTCTAGACTTCTTCCTCATATTAGGTAAGTTCTCTTCCCTTCTTCTTCCCGCCAAGATTGTTCTTTAAGCTTTAATGGTGATTTTCCCCATGGATATGAGAATATAGTGGAATTGTTGTCTTCTTACTTAGTGGGGCTGCTAGGAAGTTTGTAATCACTATGGGGTTTTCTTCCTTCTTTTCCAAGTGCGTAGCCCGCTCAATTCTCCATTTTGGTTCTTGGAATATTCTCCCTTTTATCATCAAACTTTGTTGCCAATTGAACACCTTCTAGAGATTTAATTGAGCTTATTTTCGGACCACGATTCCTTGAGCTAAAGCATATTGGTATATTTAGTTTATTTTTTAGGTTGTGGAGCCCATGAGACCATTTTTAGGTTTGATTTCCAACCCGATTTGTGTTATGAAATATGGTTCTTAAACTTCACCTTTTGACCAGTAGACCTTGGTTTCAGCAATTCCAAGCTATTCCAGGGATTTTCGAGGCCTTTTGAGTTATGTACATGACTTATGAGAGCTTTTCACTGGCGTCTGGGTAAGCTAGGCTTACTTACTCTTTAAACTGTGTTTGCATTAAATACTTGTTGGATTCTATCTTGTTTTTAGGTTGGATGAGTAGCTTTATACCTTTCCTTCCTTTTTTATGCTCGTTTACCCTTTTGGGGTCCGTATAGGGTCGTTGTTAGATATAAGATAAAAATGGTATGCCCGGCCTACCAATGGCAGCTGTGTGGCTATAGCATAAGTGATGGGCTATTTATTTTACTGCTCGAGTGAGATGTGTACTTAGCTGGTGTCCTATGGCCTTTCCAGGACTTCGAGCATATCTTTTATTTTACCTAGGTTGTTTTCGCATTTATGCATATTGAGGTAGTTGTGAATGGGCGGGACTCATGGTGTAGCTTATTACCTAGAAGGGGTAAATGCTATTATAAATAAAGATTTTTTGGACTTATTCTAAAGACAGGGTTTTATCACTTGTTTATCCACGACAACAAGATGGTATGGAGTATTTTCAAAAAGATATAACTGGAACTAGGTTTTCCTAATACTATATGTACCATAGGGTGATTATCTAGGCGGAGCGGGACCTTGAGATCTGTGTTTAGAGGTGGGATCTCTTAGTAGGGAAGGGGCCCTGAGTGTGGATCTGACTTGGGGCTTCTAGTAGGATAGGATTCCTAGCTTATAACTTGGAGGAAAGACCTTTGTAATGGGGTTTCTAGTGGGTGGGGTCCTTGATGTTGGATTTTGAAGTTAATCCCAGGGAAGGGACCCCAAGGCAATGCTTAGAGAAGGGACCTCCAGGGTATTTGGTGCTACTATGTTAGTTCAGTTCTACCCCTTGCATTCATCTACTTATCACTTATTTGTACTTTACGGGCATATAGAAGATGTTATATTTTGTCTTGTTTGCGGGCTTATTGAGGATGTAATGCTTGTTTATACTTTTCGGGATTTTAGCTGGGCCTCGACGAGGCCGAGTATTTATATTTTTTCTAGTTACTTTCATTTGGTTTCCTTATAAATATATCCTACATTCTGTGTTGTTTTACTTATTTTATTCTAACCTGTTTTACTTTCTCATTGTATATTACTTGTATTTGATTGTGCCCCGTCAGCATATGATGCCTACTGGGTAACCTGTGTTGTTGATATTCATGTTACACTTTCATGTCATGTTTTTGGTACAAATACTAAACCGGGTCATAACAGGACATAGAACCATGCTTAGTAGGGGTGCTAGTGGACTTCGAAGATAACAATGAGCACCCAGCTTTGAGCTGAGCCTATTTTCTTAGCTGTATTGAGATTTTGACTTATTTTTTTTCATGGTAGACTTATATTTTGTATTTTTCTCTTATTGGAGTGGTTGTATATATTACTTTTTGTTACTCTTGATTACTTTAGCTCCATCTTGTCACTATCACTAGTTCTGAGAGGTGTTATATATATGTATTTTGTTGTATATCTCTTTTATCCTACTTTTTACTGCTTATGTTACTGTTTGTTAATTAGTATGGACCTATTTCTTTTTTCTCTAGATCGAGGGGTTGGCTAACATACTGGTGGAACCATCGGTGCCATCATGATTTAAGTTTTGGCTTGTGATATTTTGTTTCGGGTTTTGGTTCTCCTATTTAGGGATTGTTATTTATGGAATCTTTGTTGTGAGATAATTAAGCTAATATTGGAATTTATGTCAGTCTTTGGTTGCTCTCATATTCTGATATTCAATCCTTCGTGTTTTGATTGACTCGGTCTTTGTGTTTTGATCCTTGGTGGATATAGGTTAGAATAGGCGTCTTCTACCTTAGCCCATTTTTTTAAAACCCTTTCCACAAACCCATTATTCGATTGTGTCTGGTGTACCCTTAATACCATGGGTGGATTCGTGTATTGGAGATTGAGGTGAGTGATCATGGACTCCTGTTGCGAGCCTATTATATAACTAGTGGGAAATTCCTACGGGTTGTAAGTTGACTCAACTATGGAGGCCTACGCTTGAGCTATGGTGGAAGAGTTTTATTGTACTTGTTACATCCATGTAAGGGTTTTATTTGATGTATGTTTGGGTTTATGGAAAGTTCTCCCATTGAGGTTGAGTTATTTCAGTTTGTATAATAAGTTTGTTATTACTTTTTGAATATCTTATTTTTGGTTGTTATTAGTTATTACCGAGTTGTTTGTTTTTGTGGTTATTTGGATAGTTAAGTTTGTTTAGTTACTCCTATAAGTTCGGTTCCCTATATATTGGGTAAATGGTTTAAGTTTCGTTCTTGAGTTAGGTTGATCTCGTATGATATTGGTGGTTATGTCATATTTTGAGTTTATAGGTTTGTTTTCAGTTCTGAGACTTTGTTCAGTCATGGTTGGATTTTTAACAATTGGTGAAAAGTATTCTCTTGCCGGACTTGTTTTGGGTGATGATGATTTTTTCAATATTATGGTATTTGTGGTCTTGACTTGTTATTATGAGCATTTATGGATCTTATTTTGGATTATGTGATGAGGTTTGAGTGTGGACTACTATTGATGAATTGTTTGGTGATTTCTAGTTTTTGTTCTTGGTGTGTGTGATTAGTTATTTAGTTCCTTGTTTCAGATTCTTATTGGACCTTCATCTGGTGTTTTCTTTGGTTGGATCAATGAAAATTATATTTGATATGCATGGAATATTTTGGAAAGAGTTTTTTAGTCTTGAAAACGGTATTGCTGTTTATGTGAGTCTATAATCATTTCAGTAAGCGATTTTTGAGAAGTGGGTTATATTTGAGTTTCTGGCAGTTGGAATCCCAAGGATGTGTTGCCTTTCCTTGAGAAGCTTTATATTTCTCGAGAAGGTCTTTGTAATTAGCGATATTCCGTCATTGTAATGACCCTTCTGGTCAGTTTGTCATTTTCACATTTTTCTTGTATCTTAGAGATTTCCTATAGTGACCCTAAGTCATTTATGACTTATCAGGACCGGTGATTTGGTTCTCAGGTTGTTCATTTGGTTTTTGTGTCTGTTTCCCTGTTTTAAAGCTTTAACTTATGATATCGTTGACCCTGGTCAACATTCCTTGAAAATGAACTCAAAACTGAATTCTGAAAGTTTCGTCAGTTCAAGATCGTGTATTTCAGTCTAAACAAACTCTTGGTTTTGTATGTAAGCCTTCATTGTGAGTTGATCTCATTTTTCATGTTTTATGAGCTCTTTAGTTCATAAATTGAGTTTGAGTAGTCATTTTGTGATCGAATCCTCGGATTGGAATCTGATTGCACCATCAACTTTGGTATGTCGAGTTTGGGTTGGGTGAGGTATCCATTTGGGCTTCGGTTAGCTGAACTCATTTTGGGTACTAGTTGGAATTTATTAATTTAGTCCGAGGGTTGACTTTAGTTAACAGTTTATCAAAATGATCTCAAATTGAAATTTTGACTTAACCATTGAATTCATAATATCATTTCCATGCAATTTGCATATTTTGTTTGTGTTCATTGGGTTCTGAATGCATTTTGAACCATCGTTTGTAGTTTTGAATATAGTTGATTTTCTCCTATATAGTGCACCTGTGATCCTTCTACGCAACTGTGGTGGATTTTCACGAACCTGGAGGGCTTTCCTATATCACTCTCGCGAGCCCAATCTCTATCCCACAAAGGCAGAGATTATTTTGCCTGCTGGACTGCGAACGCGAAGACCAAGTCTTCCAGAGCTCCGCCAACGCTTCCCAGGCAATACGAACGTGGTTAATACCTATGTATGGCAGTATATAAATCCCAAACCTGACTTCTTGCTCCTTTTCTCCTTCTTCTTCTTCATATCTAAACCCTATTATTGATCTTGAAACCTTACGGGATTTCAATATTAAGCTTGGGAAACATCAAGAATCATCACCAATCATATTTTCATCAACTAAATTGTGAGTTTCTGCTTTAATTTCTCTTAATTTGGTCAATAATTCGCCAATTTCTCCTTTTCTTTGTTCACTTTATTTCTTCGATTCAAGCTTATCTATTTTTTATTTTGTTTCAAATTTCTGGTATTAGTTTCCTACGCTATGGGGTACATGTTGATACCATTTGTTTGATGTTTTAGGTACGCTGGCCCATTGGCCCATTTTGATCCATAATTTGACCTAGGCTATTTTCATAGATTTATAGGCATCGTGTGACTCATATTAACATCTAGATTATCATTTTTCTACTTGCGTGATTGTGTGAATTTTCTTGCACACTTTTTGAGATTTTGAGCAGTCTGGATCTTCTATGTTGTATCTATGAGCTTTTCGTTGAAGGATATGTAGGCTATGTCTTACGATATTAGACTTGGATTAAATGAGGAATAATAGTATTATTTAGCATCTTTGGGTTGGGAATTTTAGGTTGGTTCCTTGACTTTGTCCACTCCTTTAATCCGGTTCTTGATCATGCATTAGTGTTGTATTTCGATTATAGATTACCCTGCGTATGCACTGACTCTAGAAAATTGTAAGGTGGGATCCCTAGAATAAATTTGGCTTGTTATACTTGTTGTAGTGATCTCGAGCTTGTGCAAGGATGGAACATCTTTTTGTGATCCTGGAATGTAGTTTTGCTCATATCATATTTGTATATCCTCATTGTTTTAAAGAGATTTTATTCACTGGTTTCCACTGTACATGGCTAAGAGACCAGTATTGATGATTTTGGAAACTTTCCTAGCTTTGTTGAGCCCTTTTTCAGATATTCATTGGCCTTAAGGACCATTTTCGTATATTGATGACTTGCATTACTTTGAGATTTTGATAAGGAAAATGAGCACAAATATTTTGATATGATCATAGAGATTTTTATATTACTAGATAATCTTCATATAAAAAGGGTTCTTAGGTGAACATTTTACTATAATAAACTAATTTATAATTTTCTTAAAGTATTCTAAGATCCGATAGTTGATTGTACGCTCGGTACTACTATTTTTTATTGTTTTAGTCTAGACCTTAAGTCTTGGCGCTGAGGTACATGACATTACTAGAACTTATAGCTTCGGTCCAATGTCGGACGTTAAGTATTAGCCGCTACTTGATTTAGCCCCAAACATAGTTTGGCATGGATACTGTGTTTTCTACTAATTTTTAGAACTGGGAAACTAGACCTGAGTCAGTATCGACATGTTCTCAATAATGACATTCAGTCATGAGTGTCGGTTCAGACAGTTATGTTACACGCATGTTTTGACCCTTTACGGACCCTATCAGCCCAGGCCAGGTACATAGTTGACCAGGGTAGGGTATACGATGGAGTAGTAGGTATGCGTGAACACTTCCTTCCATAAGTTCCTTCTTTCTGTGCCTATGGTCTTATATGGAGGAGCGTACACCCTGCATTTGCATACTCATTTATGTGTTACTTTTCGCACTTGTTTTCTTTGATGTACTTTTTACTAGTGGGAAGGGGTACTAGTGGTTGAGCACAACTATTTGTATTTATCTGTATATTTACTTTCTATCTCTTATTTTGTACTATTACTTGGTAGTACTGTATAATTGACTTGGTTAGTAAATGGTGTTTATCGTGGGTTTTATTGGACTATGCCTTCTCCCTTTATTGAGGTTTCGGTATAGCACCCTTATTCACTCTCTTGAATTTGTTATCTGTTGCAAGGAATTAGGTATGCTTTATTCCTTAGCTGAGTTCTTCTGTTATTATTAGCTAGCTCCAATAATTTTTCATTGTTACCTTCACTTATATGTAGCCATCATTACCTTCTTATACTTGTACTCCTTGAATTCTATGACGTGTTATTCTTTTTTTCTATTTACTGCTTTTATTTCTTATATGATCTTCAGCCTAGCCTACTGGGTATGTATTGTTTTTGGTATTCATACTACACTTCTGCATCTTTTTGGTGAAGACCCAAGTACGGGTGTTCGTTGCTGATCCCTAATAGTGTTGATTATCCTGGTCTGAGGTAGGCAATGTCTTCTTGCGTCCAGAGCTTACATTTACCTCCTTCTATCGATTTCTATCACTTGTACAATTTTAGACAAATATTTACATTTTCTCTTCAAACTTGCATTTCTTTTCTTAGAGGATCATGTACTAGTTTACAAGATTTTGGGGATTTCATTTATAGTAATAGATTTCTGCATGTTTTATATTTATTTATAATATTATCTCTCTTATTTGTCTATTATTTTCATTCTGCATACTTGTGGGTGGTTCTGCTACGGTGAGATGTAGGTGTCCTCATGATAGAAATTGGGTCGTGACAAATTGGTATCAGATCCGTAGGTTCATTGGTATCCTGGGTACATGAGGCAGTGTTTAGTAGAGTCTTGTATATTTGGTATGAGGACATCCGTATCCTATTTTTGAGAGGCTATTGTCACATCTTTAGAAAATTCATCTCTTTTTCACGTTCATATCAAGTGTGCATCCTAGTTGGTCTCTTGAAATTACTTTTGTTCTTATTCACTCTTCCATTGATGACACGCAAGTGATCTTTGGTAGAAGTAAGAGATAGGACACCTATTATCACGACCCGATTTTTCGGATCAATGATGGCACCTACTATAACTCCAGTAGGAGAACCAAACTTGTAGCCCGAAGCGAAGGGCTACTGCATCAATAGATAAAAGCACAATTAAAACAAGTAAAATATAATGGAAAGGAAAAATACTCAGGGTAGCAGAATTACGATGAGTCAAAAAGATCCCAAAACCTAGTAATAGTGTGACAAATAGAGCCTCTACGAACAGAACATGAAATTAAAAGTATAAATATTAATATATGTCCAAAAGTACAAGGAGACCAATAAAAATGTAAAGAGAAGAAGGAATAGTTGGACGCCAAACTCGCCCTGAATCTTTGAAGTAACTAGCAACAAGCACGAATGGCAAACCAATATCAAAGTCGGCCACTAGTGTAGGATGACTACAAGTCGCGAAGAAACCTGTAACAAGTAGGATCTGAGGGCCACAAGGCACAAAACAATAATAAAAGTAGTAAATAAAGGAATACAATAAAATAGGGTCACATAAGCAAATACTACAACATAGAAGCTAGCTACTCAGATAAGATTCAAGAAAAAGTAGAATAGGTCATTGTTAGCTAAATCACATAATAGGATCTGAGGAAAGAAGGAAGGAAGTACCTGGAATCCTTGCAATAATATAAGTGAATAATAACAATTATTAATCAGGAGTTAAATAGAAGACAGGAAGATTACATGGATAGTATACCGAGAAGCTCAAGTAAGGGAATGATGAATAATCAAATGGTATCTAGCATAATTATCCCGCATAACTAGAAAGTTTCAAAAGTAACACTACAATAACTAAACTGTAACTCAACAATATAATAAATAAATTAAACACAGAAACCATGCTAACCCATAGGCCTTACATCTAGGCTTGGGATATATTGAGGAAGGCAAGTGCAGAAAAGTAAATACACTCACATAACGTAACAAGTCCTGTGAACGTTTCTCCTCTAGTACCCGTAGGTCCAGTAGGAAAAATCCATGGAATGCTAACCCTAGTTCCCATATGTCCCTTCTCCATCCTATACTCTTCCTCCACATCGGTACAACCTAGAAGCAAGGTCCATGGGGGTAAATCTAACACATACAATCTAGAACGTCATCATAAAAAAATATGCCAAACCATAGAGCCTCAAGCATTATTAATATTTGGCATTCAATGCGTCATATCAATAGTCTCATTAAGACGTAATATTTTCAATTCATGGCATTCAATGCCTCAATACCATGGTATCACCAATTTCCTCAAGGAAATTGTATCACAAAGTCTCCAACCTAGTATGTGTGACAAGTATCAATACAATGACAGTCACATGTGCCAGCGGCTATACTCACTTTTCAATGTAATGGGACTCAAGTGCAAGCATTTTAATAGTTAAGATGATATTTCCTGGTACCAGGCTGTGATGCCTGGACTAAAACAAGTTAAAATAGTGATATCGAGTGCTCGATACACTACCGAGTCTAAAACATTACAAGATCCTTTCACTTATATTATTATCAAAATATTCCAAATTATGTCATTATCCTAATTATCAATATGTAGCCTCCACAACATCAAAATCAAGTGCTAATACGGTCCCTATCAACAATGCACTCTCAACACAGAGCTTATGGCTCAACCTCTAATAGAATGAATGCACAACACATAATATACATAGACAACCTATGCCCTGCACAGACGCATCTAAGCTATATCTAGTAGCACAATACAAGAGCCCAAACCCAAGGGAAAAACCCAAAACAAACCCACACATTAGGGTTCTACTTCTTCTAGAGTCACCCTAAAGCCATCACAAGCTTAATTCTAAGTCACGGGCATCGTATTTCACCTAGCTCCAAATACAAGGAAATAATAAGAGACGGAACGAAGAAGCAACCCAAATACATCGTAACATCCTATAAACCTAGCCTGTGGATGCTATTTAGTACAATTATGAAAGCTCTATACCTAAAGTTAGCCCCACGAAGCCTACATGTTGTCCAATGAACAAGTGCTACAAATCTAAAATGTTACTCCAACTGATGTCAAGTGATATCCGAAGACTCTATAACTCATATAATAAGAATCCAGGGATTAATACGAGTCTAATGATATACTTTATACAAAGTTCCAAAATAGACCTAAAATGGGTCTATGGGCCCTGCTCGCCAAAATATAAAACAAACTTTAGCACGGGGTTTCTAGCACTATCAGGAACCCGTGCTCCACAATTAAGGATAATTCGGATAAGGAAAGAGACTTGAATAGTATGGAGAAAATTGAGTATAAAGGGGGATTAAATATTCGTTCTTTCATAAATTTATACAATGGAATTTGAAGGGAAAATAATACTACGAAGTAAAATAGCTCCAATGAACAAGAATTTACTCAATAACTTCAGATACAATATATGAAATAAATAATTTATAAATAGGGCATCAATGGAGGAAAAGCTTCATCTTCCAAGAAATAAAAAGGGGAAGAAGACTTACCAATATCGAAGAAATCAAAGGGAAAACCTTGTGGAACCTTTCTTCAATGTTTGATGAACTTCCTAGATGATTTTTCCCAAAAACAGAGAAAAAAGAAAGGCTTTGTTGTGGAATGAACAAAAAAATCATCCCGAAAATATTTATACTGTCAGGTACTTGCTTTTTGCAATTGAGTGAAATTATATCGTGAGTAGGTTAATGATTTGGGTCTTCATAATCGTGGAAAGATACATTGAAATCGCGGTGAATGAAGAACAAATGATGCTCCTCGACCGTGTTGGTAAGTATAAGCAATCAAATTAAAAGAGACAGTAGGAGTACATTGCGATCCTATAAGAAGGAATCGCAATCACCATGAATAACGTGATCAACACATCACAATTGCATGGGTGAGGTTCGTGATAGCATTTTATAAGAAGCTGGGAGCATCCGATCATGTATTGCGATTGCAATGAACATATCAACTGCACCAAATATAGATTTTGACAGTAAACACTGCTGAATGAAAAAGACTCTGGACACTACGTGTAATGTGTTTGGGTTCCAATTTACACAGACAAACTATGCACACACATACGAAACAATATTTCAGACTCAATGGTGCAGCCAAAATCGGGATACGAGGTCGTTTTGGGAATATGTTGACCAAGTGAAACCTTAGGCCTAAAATACTAAAAACTCCATCCCAAACTTCAAAAACACCACGATAACTACGGTAAGCTAAAACATCACTCTTGCTAGCCTAAAATAACCATTCTAAAGCTAATAAAAGTGTCATAATTCCATTTTAAATCTCAAGCTTTAGGCTTTGGCTTCAGAAAAATCCATAAATTAGCAAAAACTAGAAACGAAAATCCCGAACCCCGAATTAAAGGTCAATCTTGACTTTGTTAAGCATTGTAGAGCTAGCAAAACTATCAGAATTTTATTCTGAGTTCCTCTTAAAGAAAAGTTGACTAATGTTAATGAGTACTTAGTTTTAGTATCTAAAATATGTAATTTTAGATAAATCTCAACCGAACCACCGAGGAACCAGACTACCACTACTAGCAAGTCATAATTGACTTGGTGTAGCTATTAGAAAGCTCTAGAATGAAATCATTACTTAATTCTAAAAAATGACTGTGAGGGTCATTACACCTGCCATGCTGTTAGTCATAGCATCATTTGGGAGTCGTATTGGATACCAAGCTTGAGGTCGAGGATGTGCTTATATCTTAAGATCTGTTAGCGATTCTATACTTGTTAAAGCTTTAAAAATTTAGCCTATTCATATTCCAGTTCAGTAGCCACCTTGTCATTACCCAATTTCCCGAATCATAATGGAACCTACTATACCACCAGTAGGAGAACTAGACCCCGTACTTTGTAGCCGAAGCAGAGGACTACTACATTAAATGCAGAAGAATATCAAAAGTCATATGAAAATAGTAAAGTTTACATAATTAATTAGGTACAAAATAACCACCCAAAATTTGATATTAGTGTCAAAAGAACCGCTAAGTACAAAATCATCAAAATTGAAATAAATATACTCAAAAAATGTCTTCAAAATACAATGGAGATCAACAAAGCATAAATCTGAAGAGAAGCAGGATCAAGCTGGAAGCCAAGCTTACCTTGAATCTTTGAGGTGAATGTAATCCGAATGAACAACAATCTGTGTATCATGAATGGGAGCCTGTACTGGGATCTGCCTAAGTAAAAGTGTAGTATAAGTATAAGTCGCCGAAGCAACTCGTAATTAGTAGGCTTCGAGGGCCCACTGAGTGTATAACAATAATAAGTGCAGTAAATAATAGAGTACAAGAAGAAAGGGGTCACAGAAGCAAATAGAATAATACAGGAAACTAGCAACTCAAGTATGAACAAATGTCACATAAACAGATAGTGCTAGCTAATCACATAGAAGGATTGCAGTGAATGGAAGAGAACATACCCGGCATCCTTGCAGCAACATATGTGAAATATAACATAAATAATGAGAATCAAGAAAGATAGGAATAGGACATGGTCTGTATACCGGTAACCTCAAGTGAAAGAATGAATAGACAAATAAGATTTAAGGCACCAATCCCACATAACATGAACTACAAGTAACCAACCAGGATAAC
>JBDJHY010690756.1:0-15877 GCA_039654485.1 Withania somnifera | reverse complement strand
ACCAAACGGAGTCCAATTTTGACAAATCAAATATGCAAACAGCATGGAAATGATATTCAGACTTAGTGGAATCGATGAAACTAAAATCCGAGTTCATTTACTCAAAATAACCCCACAAACCAAATGTATCCAAAAGCATATTTCTTCCCCAATACCTCAAAAAATGCAACGATAAGTCCAAAAATTATACGGATACCTCGCCCTGCCTAAATTCATTATTCCAAAGCTGCTGGATGTGTCAAAATTCCAATTCAACACTCCAAACATCAAATTACCACTCAAGCTCCTCTTAAGGCTTTATAAAATCCATAATTTTTGACAACTTGCAAATGAAACCTCCAAAACACAAACTTAAGATCAATCTTGACTTTGTTTGGTATTTCAGACAGGGGTACATAGTTTACTTCAAACTCTGGAGGACTGTGTAGCGTGAGATAGGTACAGAGTTAGCCTTGAGTATAGATTTTTACCCAAAGACAGATGAGAAGTCTAAGAGGACCATTCAGGTACTCTAGGATATATTTTGGGGTTGTGTTTGATTTTTATGGTTATAGGGATCACCATTTGTCTTCAACAGAGTTTTTCTATGATAAAAAACTATCATTCTAGCATCCAGATGACACCATTTGAGGCTTTGTACGGTAGACATTGTAGATCACCAATTTGTGGGTATAGTAATGAAGAGATTCGATTTCAGACTTTTAATTTGACTCAATATGATACAAAGAGAGTCAAAACTATTTGGGTTAGATTTCAAACAACACAGAGTAGACAAAGGAGCTAGGCAGACTATAAATGTTGCTTCTTGAGTTTAGTACTGTGGACTTGATATTTGTGGGTTTGTTGAGAGCTATATGGGATCACAGAGAAAATTAGTGGGGTTGCCTACAAATATAACCTATCTTTTGAATTAGTGGAGGTACCCCATATTCCATCCACATATCCATACCTTATTGTAATATACCAGATTCTTTTCATTATGAGTTAGCTTGATTGGACAAATGGTTAGTTTTTGTCGAGCATCCTGAGGAGATTATTTATAAAAGATGTAAATGCCGCAGGTCCAGAGATATTTCTATTATGAAACTTTGATGGGTGCATGTTCAAGTCAAGGAGGTCATTAGAAGGTTAAAGAATCATTTTAATTTTGTATTCCTACTGTTTAATACTTCAGTACTCTTTTCTTCTTAACTTTCTAGAACAAAAGTTTCTTTAATGATGGATATGTAATAACCCTCGGGGATATTTCCATGATTCTCGAGATTTCTCTATGTTTAGAGCCTTTTTGTAACCTCCCTAAGTTGTTTGTGAGTTTCTGGGATCGATACGTTCGGTCCTTGGCAGTATTACAATTTAAATTTCTTTATTCATTACTACTTCATGCCTTACTCAGCTTATATGATTCTGAATCTCCTTTTCATTAATTTTCTTAAGTTTGAAATGTCAATTAAATGAACATTTCATATATGTATTATTGAAATCGAACTCCATTCCGTTCTGTACCTATTTTGGATTAATTTTGGAATTCTAGCACAAGTACTCACCACGACCGCTCTGGTGGGATGCGATCGCGCCAAGTCTAGGATTTTTCCATTAATGTGATCATGCTAAGCAGATCACATCATGCCCCTAGAAACTCCCTCAGCGCAATCGCATTGTGAGGGTGTGATTGCGTTGTTGTACGCCTGAGCATATATCAACCAGTTTCCAATAATTTTTGATTATTTTTCTTTGGAACTTCCACCAAACTCTCTCTAATTTTAAGCTTAAATCAGTATATTTGTGAGTTATTTTATGTTTCTAATACGTGGAATCATATCCCGGTGGTTCTACGCTCATTTCTACTAGGTAATGCTTCATTTTTCTATTGTAATAAAGTTTTCTATATTAAATAAACTTTCTTGGGTTGTTTCTTCATTTTCTACAATTAGTTTGATCCCTATTTTGTACCATATGATGTAAGAGTTGTGCTCTACGTGTTGGTATAAATATTTTTTTTATGAGCTACTATGGTTTACGAATCCATTTTTAGTATGCATTTTCCCCGCTTTTTATATAGTAATATGAGTTTACCCCTCTCGACTCATGGAATACGTTCTTACTAGATTCATGAGGTGCTAAGCTTGTTCATGATTCTTCATTTTCTCCAGTATAATTTTTGAGGTTTTCACCAGTGCTAGGTAGGCTACAGTTTACTTTTTTCAGATTGGGTATCAGTGTAGTATATGTATGGTAAAGTGTCAGCTCGGGGCTTTGATTGCTAGTTGGAGCCAGCTATGTTTATTCTTCTTGCCTATGGCTTACTTAGCTGGCTTGTAGCTTAATTACTTACTCTGGAGCTATGTTTCCTACCCGCATTCCTAACGCCAACTCTGGAACATAGTATGGTTGGGGAAAAGTATAATCTTTGGTTTATATTATTTATACACTGAACCCTGGCTTGTAGCTTGGTAGGGAGGGAATTATACTAGTAGCTAGAGCTTAGTAGTTATCCCTAGTTTAAGTTGGCTAGCTTTAGAGCCAATCTAGCTTGGATAACTATTCTATGTTCTACCTAAGGTGTTGCGTATGATTAAAACTTGTGTGGTCACTTGGCTATATATAGTCGGATACGAATTTACTGTATAGTTAGCATCCCTAAGTGATAATATTCTACCCTAACCCAGTGCAGACCTAGGAGTAGGTTGTATTGGACTGTGCTGTGATAACTCTATTTTCCCCCTGTATAGGTATGTACTTAACCCTTAACAGGTTCCTAGGGGAAGTTGTGCCATCTTTGGTGCGATTACTCGTGACTCGGGACCATAGTTGGTCTAGGAGATGATGTACCTTATGACTTGTGCTTGGCAGCCATTCTATGAATTCAATTAGCAGCCTTAGACTAGGGCTTGGCAGCCATTTTATGGATTTTAGTTAGCATCCTTAGACTAGTTAGTCTATTGGTTGATTTTATGTTGCGAGCATGAATCAATATTTTTAAAAGGTAATTTGATTTTGACAGAGTAATAACTGACAACTTATTTCTTATACATTGTATGTATCCATGACTATGGTAGAAGTATGGATCTATTTTCTCACAATATGGAAACCTATTTTCTCACTATCGTTGTGGTTCACGGTATTTCCTATGAGGCGACCGTTGGATTATAATAAGACTTTACTTTCCTTCAAGTCCAAACTTGGTTCCACTAAGATATGATATATGGGATGAACATAAGTTTTGGCATTTCTTTTTCAAATGAATAGCCACTAGTTGGCTTTTTGAGATTTCATGCGCACATGGGCCAGGGAACTTCCCTGAGGATCTAGCACACTGATATGAGAATTTTGTACATGAGATTGAATCCCTCCACGGACCCTCCGACCTGGGTAACTATTCCTGGGCTATGTTACGAAGCCAGGTGAGGGGTATACTGGAGTAGAAGGGGTAAGAATATAGGGAATTGCGGATCCCTCCGCTACAAGATTATGAACTAGGGAGGCTACAACGGGCACTATTTACTTTTCGATACCCCTTTCCATTGATACCTATACGCTGATTTGTAGTCTTCGGGACTCATGAGAGAGTACCTCTTAGGTTACTTGGTTGTGTCTAATGTTTTATTGGATGCCGACTACGTTGGTTTTCTAGTAGAAATTGTCTGTTCCTTTCTATATCTTGTTTGTACCATTCATGCACTCGTTGTATTCGCCGTTAGCTTATCCTTTTATTAGTTTGTATTTTCTTATTTGTCCTTCTTTATATTGGTTTAATTGGAACTCCAGGTATGTGTCACATTTGGTCATGATTAGATTATGGCCAGGTTCTGTGTATTATATCCTGATAGTTGACGTTCCTTCATACTTTTTAGATGATGCTGCACACACTGATAGTTGTTTCTTTACCGCACTTACTAGCTATTACTGCAATTACCCCTTTCTGTTGTTCATTATGTATGATTGCGCTAGTTCCTTACGATCACTATTTACCTTTCATTTGCTTACTTTTTTCCGGTCGGCCTATGATGCCTACTAGATGCCCAATTTTTTTAGTACTCTGCTACACTTTTGCATCTTTTTATGATGTAGGTCCTAGCACGATTAATCAGCGCGGACGCGATCATGAGAGCTAGTTTATTGTCGTTTCAGGAGATATGGTGAGTAGTGGGTTCTTTAATAATTTTAAGTATATAAAGTTATGGGTTCTTTAATAATTTGGTCATTGAGCAACAATGAAAAAGAAGCTAAAATTAATTGAAGTAATATACTGAAGTTACAATACTAATTCTAAAGTACGTAGAATTATGACTTCTTTAATTAATAATATGTCCAGCGAGCATTAGAAAAAACAACTAAAATTAATAAGAAAAAGATCTTTCATAAATATCTTTCTTGTTATAGTTATAACATTAGTTTCAAAATATATAAAGTTATGGAATTTTTAGTAATTAAGTAATTGAGAAGCTGTTAAAAAGAAGCTAAAATTAATTGAAGCAATATCTTTCTGAAAGGATTTATAAATTCCTTTTCTTACTACTATATGAATAATATTAATGTCAGAGTATATAAAATTATGATATCTTTAATTAATAATTATGTCATTGAGCAGCCAGCTAAAACTAATTAAAGCAATATCTATTGAAAACACATTTCTTGATGAAGATGCATTCACTCCTCATTTTAACCTAGTTTCTTAGCTTCTTCTCCCAGCTCGATATTATAGTTAGTAGAAATGAAACACAAATTATATTCCCTCCACATCCATAAAAACTTCCCTTTATAGAAATTTTAGAGTAATTTGCAATTTGCATCGATCAATTGCATATAGCGTTACGTGCACCTTTATCACTTCACGACCAAATATCTAATAGATTTCCTTTAAAGTTGTCATTGTGATATCTCAATTATGATTTGTTCATGTTAAACATCTCAACTAAATTTTGTTTCTAACTTAGTCATTCCCTCATGGTGACACGGAGAAACTAACCTATGAAAAATAACCACGTTGCTTTTTAGTCAAAATTGATCCATAAATGGTTTTTAATTAGCAACGAAAATGAAACAAAATATCCCTATCTTCCCCCTCTTCTTACATCAAATACCCACTCCCCTTATTTTTATTTCCCAAAACCTCCTCATTTCTTCCCCGCTAAACGATAATGTCATATTGCTAAACCAAACCCAAATAGGGATGAAGATGGATCCAAAAGCTACAGATCATTATCATAATCAATTTTTTTTTAAAAAAAAAAGAATCTGCTGGTAATTTGTCTTTTAGAACAGTTGGAGAATTTTCTTTATCATTACAAATGTTTCAAATGGTATACACACAATTATGAGACCAGTAAAAGTATATCACAGCAAATTGATTTATTTCCCAAAAGTTCAGAAAATCATCAACTTTCAACATATTGCCTGTTCAGATATTGATGGGTTATTTGAAGGTGATGTTTGATCTTGATCGAAATTACTACATAAAATGTGCGAACATTTTTTTTTTTCCATGTCAGATCTTGTGTACTTAACGGGTACACTTCAAAATTTGATAAAGTATCTAATAATAACAATCTTTATTGAAGTGCCAATATGAAAAATGGTGGCTATTCTCTTATTAAGAGTTTGTTTTATGTATTTGGCCTTTATATATATATAGATGCATACATGGTCCCTTTCTCTTATTCAAGGCCGGTTCTATCATAAGGCCATTAAAATAATGGCTTGACCCAATTTTTTGGGTCCCCCATTTATGAAAAAATATGCATTTTATAAACATTATTTCTTAATTTTTTTTTATGTATTCTCCGGTTGCTCAATTACCCTTCTTGATTTTTAACACATTTCACTTTTTAAATCTCACGGATCCCTCTTTATTCACTTTTCACGGACCTAGAAGTCCTCTTCTTCTCTTCTCCAAACTCACAGAATTAATCGACTCATTTTAATACTCTGATTGCAAATCTATTTTTCTATTCAAGTTAAAAGATAGAATATCTTTTCCTTCATACTTCTTTTCCTATTATACTATTTCTTATCAGGATTAGGTTTTAAGATATTCCAACAGTAGTAGATGAAATCAGCTTAAGAAGATGTCTATTGTGATTTTCTAGCAAGCTCGGAGTCACCCTTTGACGAGATTGGGCATCCTTACCTCAGTAGCCTTTGATGGACCCTTGGTTCATGGTTTGCACTATCACTCATACTCACCGGAAGCAATGTCATATCAAATGTAATACAAGGACAGTGGTGAACCTCACATAAGTCAATAGATATATGAATAAGTAATGAAATACCCAATATCCAAGTTTGAGATAATTTATGTCTGAAAGCCACTAACAGGCTAAATAATAAGAATAACAAGCTAGGACAATGCCCCTAACTGGAAAAAACATGCCAATAATAATAATATCCAAAGTGTAGCTCTACTCTATAAAGAAAGAAACAATAAATCCAGCAGGTTCCCAAATCAAATGGTAACTCACTTCACTTTCAATCTTTTAAGAATATAGATCCAAGGCAACCTCAAACATCCAAATGGCTAGCTGAACCTACATGAATGAAAGCCATGCAAAGCAAGAAATTATGCGAACAGTACCTTTGAATATACTGAGTAAGTGGGAAGGTAACATAAACAAGCAATATTAATATGCTCAACAATACTTTACCTAAACCATGATCTTGTCTGTGCTATGCATGAACAAATCCAACTCCGACCCTCAATAGCAAGACGCAATAATATGAAACAATATCATTTATTTATAACCATCAACTCTCTATTATGTTGAGCCAAGTTGCCTGAACACTATCATGCTGACATATTGTATACTTATCCTTACTATGTTGAAGTGCATTTAAAACATCAAGCATAAAAAACCTCAAAACTCTTCATATAGAGTAGATTTTTATAAAGTAAAAAAAAATCATTTATTTAGTTATGAAAACTACATGAATGACTCTGAGTTACAAATTACAATATGAAATTATTATATAAAGACTGACACTTTATAAATAAGACTTCACATCTAAGAAGTATAAGTAAAAAAATTAGTAAAATTTCACTTCTCATAAGTATTATGAAAAACTCAATAAAGTATAATCAAACATCTTTAACTTAAAATGATGGAAGACACTTGAACAAACCTTCTTTATCATCTTCTTACTTCAAAATTGTCCTTTTTCTTGTTTTGGAGTTTCTATATCTAACATACCTCGTGTATATAGCAACGAAATCCAACATTCACCATATTTGTAGGTATCCCTTAAAACTGCTAGAGTAAAGGGTGTTAGCTACTCCTAGTGGATCCAACTAGTACCTTCATTTTAAATAGGCTCTCTTTGGGCCATAACATTATTTCCTACGTGTGGCAAAATAGGTTATGGGATAGGAGTTTATGACCCGAAACCTTTTGGTTCTAATACTGCTGCCCAAAACATTCATTAACATTCACTTCTTCTTTCTTCTTATCTTATCCGGTAGATTATTACCAACTAACCAATTAAAATTGTGCCTTATAGACATTATCATATTGCTTCACGCAATGGCACCTAGGGATATTTTGGTAAATTTTGTGATTTCTTTGTGTTTAGATCATCTTGGTAGCTTCCTCAAGTAATTTTTGACTTTCTGGGACCGATAGATCGGCTCCCTAGTAGTTTATAGTACAGTTCCCTCTATATTTATATTTACTTTACGACCTGGAATCACCTTTCATTGATTTTGTCGAGTCTTAAATATCGATTACATAAAGATTTATATATGGGTTGTCGAAATTGGACTCTGTTTCCATTCTGTGCTCTTTTAGAGGAAATTTTGAAAATATGTCAAAACTAGCTGTAGGGATAGATAAATCAGCCAAATAGTCGATAAACCGATGGATGATAAATCATCTAAAAGGACAGATTTATCAATATGTAGTGAGTATTTAAAATGGCCTATTCAACTCAAAGTTTCCTATTTCAAACATAAGTTCTTGACATATCATTGGATTTTTAGAGCAATATATGCCAATATTAAGCTATATTTTCAAGTTTTGATCCGTAGAAACTCGTTATGGTGGTTCTACGTTATTGCTATCGAGTAATCTCTTTGTTTCTCTTTTGTTATAAAGTTTTTTATATCATATTAACTTCCTAGGGTTAATTTTTTCATTATTATCTATCATATTGAACCCTATTTTGTACCACGCTATGTATGAGCTGTGCTATATATGGTGGTATAAATATTTTATTTTTCTGAGCTACGAGGGTTCACAGACTGGATTTTGGCCCCGCTATTTATAGAGCAATATGAGTTTTGTTTTACTCATTTGACACATTCCTAGACTCGTTGATTTTGTTCTTTTCTCGTGATTGTCAAGATATTTCAACGTGCTCTTCGAGGTTATCACTAAAGTCCAGGTAGGCTACGATACAATTCTTCAATATTGAGTATTTATTATTGTATATTCTTTATAAATATACATACTTGTGCCGAGTTACTAGTTTTGAGCCCAGTTGCAATGGTTATCTTTACATATTGCCTATTTATCTAGCTTTATCATTCGTTATACTCCCTTAGGCTACGGGGCCCTATTGTGTGGGTGCACGATGTCTATAGAAGATAGTGAGGTTGGGGATGGTATTATGCTAGTCGTTAGAGCTTAGAAAATATCCCCTGGATAGTTGGATTGGTGACTTACAACCGATCTACGTATGCTGATTATTCTTTTTCTAAATAAGGTGATGCGTATGATTGGTATGTGTGCGGTTACTTGTCTATGTATAGCCGAATATGGTTTTCTTGAATAGTTAGAAGCCTTGTGTGATAATGTTGTACCCTAGCCCAGTGTACCTAGGAGTGAGTTTTACTGGCTTGAGTTGTGATAGCTTCATGTTTCTCCTGTATAGGTGTGTACTTAGCCCTTAACGATCACCTTCTAAGAAGTTGTGGAATTTTTGGTGCGATTACTCGTGGCTCGGGACCGTAGTTGGTCTAGGAGAGGGTGTACCTTGTGACTAGGTCTTGGCAGCTATTCAATGGATTCTAGTTAGTAGCCTTAGAATAGTTTAGTCTATTGATTGGGTTTGTTTTGGGGTCATGCATTAATATTTTTAAAAGGTTACTTGATTTTGACAGTATAATAACTGGAGATTAAATTCTTATATATTATATATATCCACGAATGCAGTAGCAGTATGGATCTAATTTTTCACACAATGAAATCCTATTTTCCCACCATCACTATGGTTCTTGTACATTTCCTACAAAGAAATAGTTGGATTATACTAAGACTTGATTTTTCTTTATCGATAGACTTGAGGTTTTCTAGTAATATATAATATATGGATGAGCCCGACTTTTGACATTTTTACCTTTATGAAAATTCCACTAAATGGCCTTTTTACGAGTATTTTTTACGTCAGACTAAATCCCTCCATGGACCCTTTGACACTAGGTGTCTATGCCTGAAATACTACTAATAGGTATGAGATGCATCTTGAGGAGGGGTATACTGGAGTGGGTGGGGTACATATGCGGGGAATCTTCTATGGTTCCACTCTGGCAGAGTCTTTGTACCTGGGAAGGTACGTAAGAGCACTATTTACTTTTCCACACCCTTGCATTTTATCCTATGTGTTGATTTGTACTCTTCAGCACTTATTGGGGAAGTACATGTTGGGTTAATTGGTTGCCTGGTTGTACATATCGATTGTATCGAATACTAGCTGTGTTTGCTTGCTAATAAACTTTATATGTTCTTTTCTGTCTCTTGTAAGTGTCATTCATGCACTTGTTGTATTTGTAGTTAACTTAGTTTGTTATTGGTTTTTTATTCTCTTGTTTGTCCTTTCTTGTTCTGGTTATGTTTGGTCATAATTTAATTTTGGCCCAGGTTCGGTGTGTTATACCCTAATACTTGACTTTTCTTTATATTTGTTAGCTGATGCTGCACACTGATAGTTGATCCTTCACCACAGTTACTATCTATTAGCACAGTTATCTTTTTTCTATTGTTCATTGTGTGATGCCCTATTTTCTTATGATCACTTTTTACCTTGCTACCCATTGTTTTTTGTACTCATGCTACACTTCTGCATCTTTTTTATGATGAAAATCTTGGTATGATTCAACAGAGCAGACTTGATTGTGTAAGCTAGTTTGGTGTTGTTTCATAAGATACAGTGAGTAATCGGTGTTTATGTTGGCAAATCCTTCTTCTGTCTTCATAGTTGCTCTAGTTTGAGTCTGGATAGCTATTTTTTTCTTTTCCCAGTTGTGGGTTGTATTTTTTTACTATTCTATATATACATGTTTGACAACCACGACACCAGGTTCTGGAGATTTACTTTCTGTTATGTGTTTCTATTGTCTCTTCATCTCTTTTATCTTTTCTTTTTATGTTTGATATTAGACCATATTTAATGCTCTTGGATGGGATTTGGCTTGTTTATAGGTGGGATGTAAAAACTATCACAACTCAACTTTTAGGTCATGACAGAGTGGTATTAGAGCTCAAGGTTCATCAGTATCCTTAAGATGTAGGAGCAAGTTCATTGTAAAGTCCCGCAGATCGGTACGTAAACATTTGTATCTTAACTTTGGGAGGCTAAAGGGCATTATTTAGGAAATACTCTCACTTCTTGAATCCTTATATGAGTTTTCTGGTCATTAGGTTTCTTCTCATCTCATTTGGATCTACTCTTTCCATATGGTTAGGAAGAGGGCCTTGATAGGCACCAATGAGATTCCTACATGCCTTCCTAGAGTTTTAGAGTCATAATCAAGTGTCATAAGACCACATCATTAGATACAGAGTTTGGAATTCACCTGCGCTTCAGTATAAATTGTTGCCATGTTAGTTCCACAGAGCACCAGAGTTCACTCAGAGGTACTAGTGGGTGTCTTTAATAGAGCTCCGGTTGTGGATGAGTTATTAGTTTCTAGCAGCGGCCTTTGACCTTTTAGGAATATAAAGCATCTTTTTACAGTGTGAGTAGAAGTATTCGTACACTATATGTTACAAGATATGGAAGAGTGTTAGACTTTTTTAGAGGATGGGTTTTGCTGCTCTATATGATAACATGGCACTTCGTAAAAGCAGGACATACCCTCGGACATATCTTTGGATAGTTGGTGGCCTTAAAAGTCTTTTCATGAGGCTTATAGGATTTGTCGTCAGGGGGTCCACTAGACGAAGAGGGATGTTAGTAATCGTCTGGGGATCGGAGGGATGAGCATCTTGAGGGTTTATTTCAATGTAGAGGGTTTCGAAATGAGGCTATCAATTTCCAAATTTTTGAGACACTTTGGTCACAACATCTTTGGTAAAGTAGCTAGACTTTAGGTCAGGCTCATTTGATTTTTCCTTTGAGTTCTCAAAATAGTTTCGTTGATTCCCAAACTATTAGCGAATGGTATGATAGATAGATATTTATGTGGTAGCAGCATATCCAGCTAGTTTAGCCTAGTCATCCTATTCAGGCCTTTTATCAGTTAGTTGATAGAGGCTAAGATACTCAGAGTAGATAGCCCTTCAAGGGCACATCTTCAGCTTTGTAAAGCCGTGGAGTCCTTAGTAGTTTAGTTTGTAGTCCCAATTAGAGAAGGATTTAGGGTTTTTATAAGTGTGGTGAGCGAGTCCATTCAGCTAGGGAGTGTCCACAGCACCGGGCCATACAGTCAACAACCGTTGCAGCCTTACCTCAAACAGTCAATTAGAGAGGATGGTGGTATTAGTGGTTCTTGTTAAGATAGTAGAGGAGTCATTTATTAGTCCATAGATTTCCTTAGTTATGGATATATTAGTTAGATAGGTTAGGAGAGTCTTCTAGCGGTTTCCCATCCTCTGTCTTGCGATATGATGCACCTTCGAGATCTATTTATGACATAATTCTATTATATTTCCTGCTTAGTTGGCCTATGTTGACTTAGGCGTGACTCTTATTTATTTCTTGTTTACCTTATTTTTGATAACTTGAATGGTTATACCTTGTTGGTGTTGTGTTGTAGGGTTGGTTTTGGCCTTGCTTTTAGCCCTTGGTTGTTCGTGGCTATTAGAGTCACCTGGTTTGTGATTCTTATTGGATGAGTTGGATCTTTTCTTTTAGCCTGAGGGGTGCCTAAGATTCCTCATTATGTTTTTTTATGTGATTTGGAGATTTATTTCCTTTAATTTAGGTGGTCCTTACTGTATCTTAACTGATGTTTGATTGCCCTTTTCTTGTCTTACTCTGAGTGGTTGATATTGTTCATAGGATCCTTCAGGTTCCCTATGTGTGAGAGGACACTTTTTAGTGGTGGATCCTAGTAGTGTTTTTTGATTATCTAGATATTTTAGCCCGTAGGTTTCTTAAGATAGTAGAGTTGGTCCATATGTTCATAGAAAATTTTAGTGATTTTGTCAAGAAGTTAGTTCCTCAGGGGCGTTTCTTAGCTCTGCGTATTTGGTGTTTATTCGTTCTTGCAATAAGACGCCCTATATCCATTAATAATCTTTTTCGACCATGAGGTATTCGGTAGCTCTAGTTTGTGATCCGTGTTATCTGTGATTTCTATTAGTGAATCGTTGAGAACTAGGGTAGGCAGATCTTGTGAGGAAATGACTCTCTCCTTCTATTCGACTTCCCTCGGTTTGGGATTGGTTGCCAAAGATTTATCCTCATCCTTCACCCATGTCTGGTTAAAATGGTGCTTCATCTCTTAACTCTTGGGTTACCTTAGTCGTGTTTTCTAGTAGTTAGCCTCTGTACTCGAAGGTATGTAACTATTCCGATAGGTGACAATGCTATTTTATTAGTGGATTATTTTTGGGTATTCCATAGGATTTCGTATGTCAGGTTATGTGATGCATTTCTAGTCTTAGTTGCTTCATACGGGTATGCAGGCTTTTGCCTCTTGAGTAGATACTGGGTTGGTTTCTGTAGGAATTTCTTGTGTTTGTACTAGTGATTTATTATACCTGGTTTGTGTTTCAGTTTGGCGATTGTGTCCTTTATATGGAAGTTCAGAAGCTCTCAGCTTTTGAGTTTTGAGTAGTTGGAATTCATTCTTGTTCTCATTTTGGGATGACCATTGGCTTTGGATATTGTCTTTTGGGTAGTGCGACGACTTGGGATATTATACTATATTAGCGATGAGAGGGATGTAGTTGGGGACTGACACTTGTCCTTGATAAATCTTCATATGACGATGGTTGCTATATAAGTGTTCAGATGGTCCCATTCGAGGTTTGGTAGGATAGGTGTTGAAAATCACCCATGGACTAGTATAGTTGTGTCAGATTTGACCTCATACTTTATATCTAATTTGAAATGCTACTGAGAGAGTCATACCAAGTAGGGTTAGATTTCAGATAGCACAGAGTAGAAAAAGGAGCTACATTGAGTATAGACTTTGCTTCTTGAGTTTAGTACTAGGTACTTGAAGATTACAGGTTCATTGGGGACCCTACATATTGGACCGACTTTCAAAGTTAGTGTAAGTACACCCTATTTCATCCACATCTCTGTGCTTTGTTGTTATATAACATATCCCCCATATACATCATTGGTGAGCCTTTTATTCTTATTTGTTCCAAACTTCAGATACACTTGTTCTCTTAACTTTTGCGGACAAAATTTTCTTTAGTGGTGGATATTGTAATGGCCCTTGGAGATATTTTTTTATTTCCTTGATTACTTAGTGTTTAGAATTTCTTGATAGCTACCCCAGTTCATTTGTGACTTGCTAGGACCAGTAACTCAGCTCCCTTGTAGTTTTATAGCTTAATTCCTTTATATTTATAGATTCCTCAATCCTTACTCAGCTTATACGACCTCGAATCACCTTTTCATCAATTTTGTTGAGTCTGGAATATTGATTACATAGAGATTTTGTAAATGAGTTTTCAAAATCAAACTCTATTTCCGTTCCATTGTTATAGAGAAATTTTTGAAAACTTTCAAAAGTAACTGCGAGGATAGCTAAATCGGACAAAATGACTAATGTATCAATAAATGGTGGGTCCTTATAATGGCTTAGTTAACTTGAAATTATCTTGTTTATAAGATAAGTGCCATCCATTTCTTTGAGTTTTAGAGCAATGTAAGCCTATATTATTAAGCTATATTTTTAAGTATTAATATGTAGGAACTCTTTATGGTGGTTTTATGATCATTTCTACCAGGTAATCTCTTGGTTTCTCTTAAGTTATAAAGTTTTCTATATCATACAAAATTTTCTTCATTAGTATCCATTAGATTGAGCCCTATTTTTTACCACACAACCTATGAGCTGTGATTTACGTAGTGGTACAAATATTTAATTTTTTCAACCAATGAGGTTACAGAGACCCATTTTTAGTCTGGATTTCGACCCTACTTTTTATATAGAAATATGAGTCTTGTTTTATTCATCTTGACACGTGGGTTATCTTTTACCTAGCTTCATTGATTTGGATCTTTTTTCATAATTCTTTAGATATTTTAGCGCGCTTTTCGAGCTTATTACCGGAATCTAGGTAGGCTACAAACTTAATTCTTTCAGATTGGGTATCTAGTATTGTATATGCTTGGTAAATTTCCAACTTGGGGCTGAGTTACTAGTTTGGAGCCCCGTTGCAGTGGTTATATTAGCCTATGACCTATTTATCTTTCTTTATCATTCGTTATACTCCCCTAAGGCTACGAGATCCTACTGTGTTGTTTCAATATGTTTGTAGAAGGTAGTAAGGTAGGGAAGGGATTACACTAGTGGTTTGAGCTTGGAATATATTCCCTAGATTGTTGAATTGGTGGCTTAGATTCAATCTAGGTAGGCTGATTGTTCTGAGTTCTACATGAGGTGTTGCGTATGATAGGTATGTATGAGGTTACTTGGCTCTAGATAGCCGGATATGGTTTCGTTGGATAGTTAGAAGCCTTGTGTGATGATTTTGTACCTTTTCCTAGGGCGATCCTAGGAGTGAGTTTTACTGGCCTAAGTAGTGATAGCTTTACATTTCCTCTATATAGATGTGTACTTAGCCCTTAATGAATGCCTTTTGGGCAGTTGTGGCATCTTTGGTGCAATTATTTGTGGCTCAGGACCGTAGTTGGTCTAGGAGAGGGTGTACCTTGTGACTAAGTCTTGGCATCCATTCAATGGATTCTTGTTAGCAGTCTTAGACTAGTTTAGTCTATTGATGTGTTGAGATCATGCATAAATATTTTTAAAAGGTAACTTGGTTTTTTCAGCATAATAATCGAAAATTGATTTCTTATATGTTATATGTATCCACAACTGCAGTAGCAGTATGGAGCTATTTTCTCACACCATGGAATCCTTTTTTCTCAGCATCACTGTGCTTCTTGGATATTGCCTACAAGGGTACAATTGGATAATACTGAGAATTGATTTCCCTTATGTCCAGACTTGAGGTTTTCAACTGAGATATTTATTGGATGAGCTCGAGTTTTGGCATTTTTTCCTTTATGACTATGCCACTAGTTGCCCTTTTTAAAAGGATTTTGTATATGGGATAGTCTCTCCATGGACCCTCTAACACTGGCTGGGTATGGCTGAGTTACTATTACTAGGTAAGTTGTAGTTTTGAGGGGGTTATACTAGAGTAGAACGGGTAAGTATATGGGGAAGCTTCCATGGGTCCACTCACGATAGTCTTTATACTGGGGAGGGTCTGTACTACACTATTTACCTTTCAGCACCCCTTTGCATTACATCCTTATGCGTTGATTTGTACTCTTTAGGACTTACTAGGGAGTACCTATCGGGTTACTTGGTTGCCTGGTTATACCTAATGGTAGTATGGAATGTCGTCTAGGTTTGTTAGCTAGTATACTTTGTTTTTTTTTTTTTGGCTCAAGTAGGGTCCCTTTTTGCCGGTACTTTATTTGTTGTTAGCTTAGCTTGTTGTTAGTTTTGTATTCTCTTATTGATGCTTCC
>JBDJHY010690755.1:0-26191 GCA_039654485.1 Withania somnifera | reverse complement strand
GTGGCACTTGTTTCGTACTTGAGTTGCTAGTTTCCTGTATTGCCTATTTGCTTCTGTGACCCCTTTTTCTTGTACTCTGTTATTTACTGCATTTATTATTATTATGCGCTCAGTGGACCCTCGAAGCCTACTAAGTATGGGTTGCTTTGGTGACTTGTACTCATACTACACTGGCAATTCTGCATATTCGAGTATATGTTTCCGTTCGTGATACACAGATCGTTGTTCTTTTGGATTCTATTCACATCAAAGATTCAGGGTGAGCTTGGCATCCAGCTTGATCCTGCCTCTCTTCAGACTTAGATTTTATTGATCTCTATTTTATTTTAGAGACATTTTGATACTCTATTTATTTCAGTTTTCATCATTTTGTACTTGGTGGTTCGTTTGACACTGATATCGAATTTTAGGTGGTTGTTTCATTCTTAATTAATTACGCAAACTTTACTATGTTCGTATAACTTTTTATATTCTTTTGCATTTAATGTAGTATTCCTCCACTTTGGCTATGGACTATGGGTTTGGTTCTCCTACTTGTGGAATAGTAGGAGCCATCATGATCGGTAAAATTGGGTCATGAAAGAGTATAGAGAAAATAGACCGGATGGGTTAGTACCTATGACCTAGAGTCAGTTTGTGGAAGCTTTTATGGATTAGTTTGTTCCCCAGAGTGTTCATGAGGAACTCAGGGCTCATTTTATTGATTTTCAGCAGGAATCGATGATAGTTATTAGGTACGAGTCATGTTTCACTCAGCTTTTGAGGTATGGGGCTAGTATCATGTAAATAGAGGCAGAGCGGCTCTGGTGCTTTGCAACTGGGTTTTGATCAGAATTACAAATGGATGTTGAGTTATTTCTTTCTCTGGTTATTCCATTTTTGGCAGTGGTTTATCATGCTCATAACATGGAGAGACATCATCGTTCGGCCTAAGGGGCAATGATAAGAGACAGCACCGCTAGAGAAAATTTATTGGGTATCGATCTCTTGGAAGATGGTATGATAGACGTAGACCTCAGTAGTAGTATCATGGACAGCCTAGTAGACCAGTTCTGGCCACCTTACCATCAACCAGTTGGGTTCAGAGTAGCCAGCCCCCCAGGTGAACATCACTGGGGTTCAGGGTAATCCTGGTTGGGGTGGTTTAGTTAGAGGTTCCAGTTTAGGAAAAGACCAAGGTTTCTATGAGTGTTATGAGATATGTCACTATGCCAGATATTTTCCACGATGTCATTCCATTCAGCAAACAACTCTGGCTGCAAAGCCTCTACAGACAATACCACCACTGGCTAGAGGTGGTCATACAACGACTCAAGACAGACATAAAGGGGTACAGATGGATAGAGGTGGAGGTCAACAGGGCTCTTGCCTCCATATATTTTATGTTGTACCTGATAGAGCCCTGGTAAAGACTTTTGATGTGATAGTTGCTGGTAAATTACCTATTTGTGACCAACCAGCCTTAGTGCTATTTGACCCTGGTTCTACATACTCGTATGTGTCAATGTACTTTACACCCCGTTTGGATATTGTGTGTGAGACTTTACCTATTCTTATGAGTATGGACACTCTGATAGGTGAGTCTATAGTGGCAGATCAAATTTATCGAGCTTGTGTTGTGACTTTATGGGAGTTGGAAACTCGGGATGATCTTGTGGCTTTACACATGATTGACTCTGATGTGATTCTGGGAATGAATTAGTTATCCCCTCATAAAGCAATAGTGGATTGGTTTTCTAAGACTGTTACCTTACCTCTGCCCAGTATGCCCCCAATGGTGTGGTAGGTGTCAGCCACTACTTGGTGCCAATAATATCTAGAATACAGGCCAGTATATTTTTATCTAGGGGTTGTAGAGCTTACTTATCTTACATACATGATGTAAGTGTTGATCCTCCTTCCCTTGATTTTGTACCTGTTGTTAAAAAGTTTCTAGATGTTTTTCCTAATGAGTTTCCTGGCTTCCATCCCGAGCCTATTTTTCAATAAAGGTTGAGTCAGGAACCACGCCCATTTTGATTACGCCTTATTTTATGGCTACATAGAGCTTCAGAGCTCAATATTCAGCTTTAGAATTTGATTATCAAAGAATGGTACTATACGCATGTGTATTGTCTAGACATAGTTGAATAAGGTTATAGTTCATAATAAATATCCTTTGTCATAGATTGATGACCTTTAATATCAGATTTAGGGTGCTACTTTGTTCTCGAAGATTGATTTGAGGTCGAGTTATCACCCATTGAGGATTCAGGCTGGGAACATTTCGAAGACTGGTTTTTGAATTCGATATAGACACTATGAGTTCCTAATCATGCCTTTTGGGTTGACTAATGCCTCATTCGTTTTCATGGATCTTATGACTAGAGTTTTTAGTCCATATATGGACTCCTTTGTGATTGTGTTCCTTATTGACATCATGGTTTACTTCCGGAGTCGAGAGCAGCTCTAGGAGCATCAGAGAGTTGTACTCCAAACTTTTGAGTGTTAAGCAACTCTATGTGAATTTCTCAAAGTGTTCCTTGTAGTTATGCTATATGACCTTTCTGGCTCATGTTGTATCTTTAATGAGTATCAATATGGATCTGACAAAGTTCAACCGCTCTTGATTGGCCTCGACATACTACTCCCTTAGACTTTTGCAATTTTATTGGGTTAGAGGTTATTACATATGATTCATATAGGGATTTTCATCTATAGCAGCTCCTATGACCATATTGACCTGGAAGGATGTTCCTTTTCGATGGTCTGAGGATTGTGAGTCTAGTTTTTTTAGTCTTAAAGAGTCACTACTTCAGCACCAGTGTTTTCACTTACAGTTGAAGGCCAATGATATACATTTTATTGTGATTCCTCTGATATTGGTTTGGGGTTTGTACTAATGCAGCAGGGTAGAGTTATTGCATATGATTAACATCAATTGAAGGTTCATGAGAGAAACTACCCCAACCATAATTTGGAGTTGGTGGCAGTAGTTTTTATGCTCACGATCTTTAGGAATTACCTTAATGGAGTTCATTGTGATATTTACAACAATCACTACACCGTCCGGTACATATTAATCCAGAAGGATCTCAGTATCAAAAAGAGTAGATGGATTGAGCTTCTAAAGGACTATCAAATAAGCATTCTTTACCATCCCGCCAGATCAAGTGTGGTTGCAGATGCCTTGAACTTGAAAGCAGTTAGCATGGGTTATTTTGCTTCTATTCAGCTTCAAAGAGGTCTCTAGCCTTGGAGATTTAGTCTTTGGCTAACTGTTTGGTCATATTTGAAATATCATATCTGAAAAGAGTCCTTGTACATATTGAGGTTAGGCCTACTCTATCTTATCAGACTCGACAATGACAGTATGAGGATAGATCCTCAGTTCGCCTTCAAGAGTTGGTTTTGAGAGGTGATTTCATTGGTGCTTCGTTAGATTATAACGGTGTGTTGTGGATGCGCATCCTTATTTATGTTCCCATGGTCGATGATTAATTTATACTATTCTTCGTAAGGCCCATTATAATAGGTATTCCATACATTTGGGTATAGCAAAGATGTGTAGATATTTGAGACAGTACTATTAGTGGCATCGTTTGAGATCTAACATTACCAGGTTTGTTTCTCGATGCTTGAACTGGCAGCATGTAAAGTTCGAGCACTATAGACCAGGTGGTGTGCTGTAGTAACTCCCTATCCCTGAATGGAATTGGGAGAAGATCACTATGGATTTTTTTTTTCTATACTCCTCATACTTCCTGGGATCATGATTGTATTTGGGCCATCATTGATTAATTGAACAAATTCGCTCACTTCCTATAGAATTCTTCATAGGGGAGTCAAAAGACTTGTGGTCTTGTATGTTAGGGAGATTTGTCATCTATGTGGGGTTTTATTTTCCATTATTTCAGACACAGGTACATATTTTACTTCACAATTTTTGAGGACTATACAGCGTGATATTAGTACAGAGGTAGCTCTGATTACTACTTTTCACCCATATATAGAGAGACAGTCTGATCGGACCATTCAGGTAATCCCGGATATGCGTCGGCCATAGATATTTGATTTCGGTGGTATTAGGGATCACCATTTGATTTAGAATAGTTCTCCTATAATAACATCTACCATCCTAGCATTTATATGGCACCATTCAAGGCCTTATATGGTATTCATTGAATATAGCCGATTGGTTGGTATAGTAGTGTTGATATTTTTCCACAGGTCTCAAACTTGATTCAAGATACCACAGAGAGAGTCAGGGTTATCCAGGATAGGTTATGGATAGCATAAAGTAGATAGGAGAGCTATACATATTGCAAACTCTGATCTCTTGAGTTTAATGTTGGATATATGGTATTTCTTTAGGTTTAACCTATAGTTGATTTGTCTATTGTTATATGTTTTCTTTATTATATAAACTTTCCATAACTTATTTTCTTTATTATTGTCTATCGGATTGAGCCCTATTTTGTAGTGTTCATGAGTTTTGCTCTACATGTTAGTAGAAATATCTATCTTTCTGAACTACTAGGGTTCACGGACCCATTTTCAATTTGGATTTCCACCCTAATATTTCTATATAAATATAGGTTTTGTTATACTCATCTTGACGCATGGATTATGTTTTTTCTAACTTCGAGCGATGTTGAGGCTTATTTGTGATTCTTTAGGATATTTTGGCATGTGTTTTAGGTTATCGTCATAGTTCAGGTAGGCTACAACTTGCTTCTTTCATGTTGGGTATCTAGTATTGTATATGTTTGGTAAATTTCTAGCTTAGGGTTGGGTTACTTGTTTGGGGCCCCGTTACAGTTGTATCTTGGCCTATGACCTATTTTTCTAGACTTATTGTTGTTATACATCCTAGGGCTACGAGGCCCTACCTACATGTTTCATGCTGACTCTAGAACGTAGTTAAGATTAGAGAGGGGATTATACTTGTGGTTAGAGCTTAGCAACTATCCCCTAGATTGTTGGATTGGTGGGTTAGAGCCGATTTAGATAGGTTATTTTATCTGTGTTTCACGAGTATGCGTTGGTATTGTCAAAAAAATTGTCGTTAGAAGTATAATAATCAGAAACTGGTTTTTTTATATCTATATTGTACCTATCCACGACGGTGATGCAGCATGGAGCTATTTTCTCTCACTACCTAATCTATTTTCTCACTGTCACTCTGATTTATGAGTATTTCCTACATAGCAGCAGTTGGATTTTTACTAATGCTTTGACTTGAGTTTTCCACTGAGATATGATGTACGGGTTGAGCCCTTGTCTTGACTATGCTGCTAGTTGGATTTTTAAGAGGATTTTGTACGTGGGATAGAATCCTTGTATAGAACCTCTGACCTGGGGCATATTCCTGAGGTATGTTGTGTGGATGCGGGAGGGGTATACAAGAGAAGGGATAAGTATACGGGGAAGCTTATGTGGATCCCTTTGCTACAAGATTATAAATCGGGGAGGGTACGTATGAGCACTAGTTACTTTAGTACCTCTTTGCATTGTAATCTTCATGCCTGGTTGTACTCTTTGAGCTTACAAGGGAAGTCCCATTGGGTTAATTGTGGGTACATTCTTTGCCTTACTTGCGATTGGATTAATTCATTACTTAGTTGGTGTTCTTTTTTGTGGTTCCTTGTTTTTCCAGTCCGATTGGAGCTCCAGGTACATTTCATGTTGGTCATTATTTTCTTGTGACTCAGGTTCTATGTGTTATCCCCTGATTAGTCGATTTTCTTTTATACTTGTTAGGTGATGATGTGTTTTTTCTCTTTTACGTGCTATTATACCTGGTCGGCCTATGATGTCTACTAGGTACCCATTTTTTTATGCTCATGCTACACTTTTGCATCTTTTTGTGACACAGGTCCTAGTATGATTCAGCAGGGCGAGTGTGATCATGTGATTTAGCTTGATGCTGATTCAGGAGACACGGTGAGCAGTCAGTATTCATGCTGGCCAGTTTTCCTTCTAACATTAGACTTTTCTTAGTTGGTTTCTGGATAGTTATTTCATAGTTTTTCCCCATTATAGGTTTTATTATTTTTTTATTGTTCTGTGTATATATTCTCTACATCCACGATTCAAGGTTTTGGGAATTATTTTGTGTCATGTATCTCGGTTTCTTATTCTTCTCCTCCTTTCTTCTCTTTTCTTTTTGGTATTTGGTACTAGCCCACTGCTCAATGCTCTAGGCTAGGGTTAGGATTATCTACAGGTGGGACTTAGATTCCATCACAACTCGATAATCGGTTGTGACATCCTACTATATGTGTTAACCCCCAAGAAGATTTTTCCAACCACCCGACGTTCAAGGTTGACATTGCTTACGTTTGTAGAAGACCAGAAGATTGGCGGGTCCTCACTTGATTCGAGGGTCCAGCTATGGAGTTGTTTTTATTTACTTATCTAGAGATACATTAGTTTATTTATTTATTATTTCATTCATTAGAGACTAGCTAGTAAACTCTTTTGCTAACGATCTATTATTTAGCGAGTAGAAACTTTCAGAATGAGATGTATGGTTTTTAGACTTGAATTTATCTATTCTTTGATTGATACTATTTATTGATTTTTGTGAGGAGCCCGTTACACTTCTTATATTATTTTTATTGCTTCCGCTAAGTGATGTGAGTAGAGTTATGCATGATCTAAGTGGTTCTTCTGAGGCTACTAGGGCAACTTAGTCGCTAAAGATGTTGGTTCCACCTTGGGGGTGCCAAAGATGATCTCGAGAAATGCGCCAAATGGACAACTAACCATGGGAAATATTAGACCTACATAAAACTATAAAAATAATAACTAGAAAGTCAATACGAGTAAAATGAGACTCATATTGCCATAGAAATAACTCGGTTGAAATTCGAGATAAAAATGGGCCTTTGATCCCCTCATCCTAGAAAATAGAATAAAATTCACCGATGCATAAAGCCTAGCGCAAGGGTCACATGGTACAAAATTGGGCTCAATTCGATGAAATATGAAGGAGAAAGAGCCCACAAAGTTTATGTAAATATAAATATTTTACCAAGAGGATAATTGAGCTATAGAAGGACAAATTACCGAATTTCGCAGCTAAAAGAAAGACTCACAAAGATCATCAAGATACAAATAATTCTACTACGTATGCATATATAGAAAACAACCTCAAATTCAACTCCGTGAGAAACTCACCATTGAAGCTTCACAAAGCTAAGATTCAAGGAGGAAGAATAAGGAAATTTACCCTAGACGAAGGAGAAGCGAGGGAGAGATCGTCTCTACAATGCTCACACACAGACCTAGCACCAAGTAGATGAATTGTACAAGATTTGATTTAAGATTTGGAAAAGAGAAAAGATGAACATGTCTGAAAATTCAAATAAATTGATCTATATATAACTAGGCATGACTCAACGCAATCGCGCCTATTGTGTCACCACGCTAAAACAAAGAAAATGAAATCGGCGTGATTGCACTCCCTAAGAATGATTGCACTAAAAGGAAAGGAAAAATAGAACTAGCATGATACATGCCTCAAAGTTATTGCGTTAAAGGGGAGGGAAAGAGGAATTAGTATGATATCGCTCCCAAAGTGTCGAGAGCACTAAATAGGATGACTCAACTTACAATGATCGCTCTGAATAATTTCTTCTACATATTTTTCTACAAAAATAATTTCTTCAAAAGTGGACTTAGAATAAAAACAGATTTCGGATTTGAAAAACCAAATATGAAATCTGCATGGAAATGATATTTAAACTTAATGGATGACAAAATGACCATACGAGGTTGTTTTAATAAAACATCCCACAACCAAAATTAGCCAAAATATCCAAAGAAGGTAAGAACTACATGAGCCTTCAAAACATGTATGGTCACCTCGAGAAGCATACTAATAACCCTACTAGTCCAAATTTAATTTTCCAGAGTGATGGAGTGTCAGATTTCTGATCCGGTACTCTGATCACAAAACACTGATTCAGGTCAACTTCTTAACTCCAAAAAAATTTGCATTCCAAAAACCATCTCAAATATATAGAAAAAAATTCTAGGACATGAACCAACAGTCTTACTAGACCAAAGTCCGTATTATGGAGCCAGCAAAACCATTGAATTCAATTTTGAGCACGTTTGCTAGGAAATCAATCTCAAGCTTCAATAATCTAAAGTTAGAATTCCAACACAGAACTTCCAGAAAGACGATCTATCGGTCATAGAAATTCATAAATGACTTAGGAAGCTATCAAAAAATTTGACATACAGAAGAAACATAGCAACATGAAAATGACCCTGAGGGTCATTATAATGGATTATGAACTAGTACTATTTCCATCCTTATGCCCAAAGATACCTTCTATCAAAGGATTGAACTTGTAGAAATTTGTTTAGGGTTATTAATTAATATATATATTGTTATTTCCCTTATTAGATAATTTCTTAATGATTTTGAGTCACAACTATGAAGCATTCATAGATATTTCTAAATTGCATTGTCTTTATGAGTTAGAATGATTTTTGGAAGTTGTCGTAGAAGTTTAAGGAAGTCTTGATTTACAAACTAAATGATGTTTTTAAGCTTAGTCTTAAAATTGAACTCAGTATTAAAGTGTCATAATTACTTGAATTTTACATGATTTTGAGCATGAATATGAAAAAGGTCTAAATTGATCAGTTTTGGATATTTAAGACTAATTGAAAAGACTAATTGAAAAGTATACATGATTTATTCTTAAATTATAAGTTGATAAGTAAGAATGCTAATGAAGATTCTTATTGATTGATCTTTGCAAAAAGTGCTTATTTGACAGTTGTAGCAGACGAGTCGGGATTTGGCTAGTTGGTTTTTTTTGAGAATGCCCACTAGTCAAGAAGAGTTGAAAGCAAAAGTTTAAGTGTCAATATTTTATAAAAGGAGTATTAGCATCGAGAGTGTGGGATGAGTCCCTATATGTCCAAAACCTACGTAGCCAAATATACGGATTATATTATGGCCCATTGAGTGACTTCTGATAGAGTTAGTTGATCCACTAGGGGAAGTTATAGGTCTATACCCTGGCAATGTAAGGAGGCCTCTCCACATAGGGTACTAGGTATACTTTATGTTTCACTATATGTATCGGTTATAGAAACTTTCAAATGAAGCAAAGTGATAGTTTTGAAGTAAAAAGAAAGTGAAAGAAGTTTTTTTTCACTAAAGTCTACATTTTTCTGGTTAAAAATTGATGAGTCTATGTTATTTTCATTTAGTTATTTTATACTCTTAAAAGTTGATCTTTTAAATTGATATTGTTAAACTTGTATATTATTTCTTTATTGAAGTTGAGTATTGGAGTGTAACTTGTTATAACCTATTCTTGCATTGTATAGCCATGATATATCTATGGTTCTAGCCTATTACACCTGCTCATATATTTATTAAATTTCACCAATTCTTCTATGTTGCATGTTAACCCCCTATGCAGATCCTGCCAACCTTTTTTAGGCCCGTGGTTGATTGGATCAGCTTTCTTAGAGACTAGAAGATTGGTGAGTCCTTATTGTTTCATGGGCCTCAAATATTGGAGTTTATTTATTCATTCTTTTATGTTGAGTAGAGCCAGACTGATAGAGATGTTCTTTATATTTGTATTTCGAAACTAGCTTGGGATCTTGTTATAGAAGCCAAATATTTAATGTATAGTGGCTTTTAGATAGATGCCGAGTTAATAATGGTTATCGAGTTTTCATTTATTAATTTACTTATCTATTGACTAGTGTGGGGTACACTATTTCTTATTTATTTGATATTTTTTTTCCTCTGAGTGCAAGTTAGTAGACCTTTGCACGAGCCAAGGGCTTATCCAAGGCTACTTAGGCAACTTAGTGGCTAAGGATGTTAGTCCTACCCAAGGTTGGCTCTGGGATTTGAAAAACTTGGTATCATAGCATTAGGTTTAATGTTTCTAGGATTGTTAAAAGCCAACATTAGGTAAAATCTCTTTTGTCGGTATGATTGAAGCACATCTATGACTAAGTGGATGTTGAACGTTTAAGAAATATTTCCTTTTGTTCATATTCTTTTTGTAATTTGGAGTTTAACTTAGAGATATTAGTTTTTGATTCATGATTTACACATTTCATATCACTCAGCCACACTAATAGTAAGTCTGTCAGGCTAGAGGTCGAGGTCGGCAGAATTAGGATCCACCAATTCTAGAGCCTCAAGAGCCAAATAAGATTACTAATGCCGAGTTTAGTTATATGATTCATTTACTAGTTCATATAGTGGAGGCATAGTCTTAGCAGCCAGCTCATATTTTATTAGTTACGGCAGTAGTTCTTGGGATGGAGTATTGAAAGTGAGGGAATTCCTGAGGCTGTGTCCTTTGGATTTCTATGGTTCAGAGTTAGGGAGGACCTAGAAAACTTCATTCATGAGGTCTGATGAATTTGTGATATGATGATGGTATTAGATGTGGACAAGGTTAACTTGGCAGTATATTAGTTGAAGGATGTTACTAGGTCTTGGTGTGTTTTGTTGAGGAAGAATAGGGAAGTAAGTGCAGCCTCGCCTTTGTGGGATGAGTTTGAGATGGAATTAATGGGTACGTTATTCCCTAAAGAGAAGAGGAAGAAGATATTTTATGAATTTATAAGTTTGGACTAGAGTTGCATGTTGGTTTATGAGTATGGCATGAAGTTCATGAAGCTCTCTAGATATGCTCTGGAGATTATTGTAGATATGTGTAATAGAATAGACATGTTCATTGAAAATCTTTCCCCTCATCTGATTCAGGAAGGGAGGGAAACTATGTTGAGTAGTGATATGGACATCGATAGGTTGATCGTTTATTTAGAGCAGACTGAGAAGGACAATGCTAAGTGGAGGGAGAGTCAGCATAGTAAGAGGGCTAAGACTAGTCATCTTGAGTCCAGTCGGCCTAAGTCTTTTGGGTTAAAATAGTAGCAGCAGAGTTTTAGGAGACCATCCCATTCATTCTTTATTGCTCTTTCACTGAATTATAGGCCTCCAAAGAACCAGCAGAATAGGCTAGCTCTATCAGCTTCACAAAATAGTGCCCCATGTGCAAGAAGTGTGGCAAAGCTCATTTGTATAAGTGTAGACCCAGACAAATGGTTTTGTTAATATGGCCAGGTTAGTCATAGTCTTCAAGACTATCCTTTGAGAAGTTTTTATTTTTATCAGTTGCTGAGACATAGGAAGAGAGATTATCCCACAGTTAGACAGGGTGGTGCCAAACAATAGAGTACTCCTCCCGCAATATGACTAGCTTAGAAAGGCACATCTTCAAGTACGGTGAAGTCCATCTCCAAAACATCTATATGATTTGGTCTCTAGACAAGATCAAAAACAAATCATCTAATTTTGTGAGAGGTATGTTGGAGGTTTATGGAATTGATGTATATGGGTTGTTAAACCCTGGAGCTACCCTTTCTTTTGTATCCCCATATGTTTCTAGACATTTTGGAGTGAGTACTGAGATTTTTTCTAAGTATTTTTCTGTTTCTACATTATTAGTGACTGAGTTATATATAAGCAAGTTTATCATAGTTGCCCTATGTCTGTTTTAAGTATGGTGGTTCCATCTGATCTTCATGAGTTAGATATGGTAGACTATGATATTATTTTGGCATGGATTTGCTCTATTCTTGTCTTTTAGTTTATTGTAGGACGTGAGTCAGTTTCTAAATTCTTGATAAGCCTGTTCTTAAGGGTAGTATTGTTGTTCCTAAGAGTAGGTTCATTTCCTATTTGAAGGCTAAAAAGATGATATCCAAAGGGTGTATCTACCACTTAGACCGAGTTAAGGATTCTAAGTCTAAGACTTTTGATATTTATTCAGTTCCAGTTGTCAGAGAATTTCTTGATGCATTTCCTAAGGATTTACCTTGAGTTCCTCGTGATAGGGAGATAGATGCTATAGACCTTATTTTGAGAAATTAGCTTATTTCTATGTTCATATATGGGATAGCACTATTTGAGCTAACAGAGTTGACTGATTAGTTAATAAACCTCTTAGATAAGGGGTTTATCCATCCTAGTGTGTCTTTCTGGGGTGCTTTTATCTTATTCATATGAAACAAAGATGAATCCCTTCATATGTGCATTGAATACCATCAGTTGTACAAAGTCACAACTAAGAATAAGTATCACATTCTGAGAATTGATGACTTGTTCAATCAACTACAGGGTGATAGTCATTTCTCAAAGATTGATCTTTTTTTTGTCTACTATCAGCTTAAGATCAAAGTGTTAGATGTTCTAAAGACAACTTTTATAACTCACTATATCCATTTTGTGTTCGAGGTCATGCCTTTTGTTTCGACTAATTCACTTGTAGCTTTCATAGTCCTCGTGAATAGGGTGTTCAAGCCATACTTGGACCTATTTGTGATTGATTTGTTAATGACATTCTGATTTATTCCAGAAGTGATAAGGAGTATATAGACCATCTTTAAGTTGTTCTTTAAATTCTTAGAGAACGTTAAATTTATGCTAAATTCTCTAAGTGTGAGTTATGGCTCTTAGTCAGTTGCCTTACTTGGTCATATCATTTCCATCGAGGTATTCGGGTTGATTCCCAAAAGATTAATTTAGTCAAAAATTGGCCTAGACCAACCTCTCCATTAGATATTCATTGTTTTCTAGGTCTAGTTGGGTATTAACTTAGGTTTTGTTCAGTGCTTCTCTTTTATAGATGCTTCTTTTACTCGTTTGACCAAGCATAAAGTGAAGTTTGAGTATGTAGATACATGTGAGAATAGTTTTCAGGAGTTGAAAACTAGATTGACTTCAACTCTAATTTTGACTTTACTTCAGGATTTTGTGTATTATGATATTTCTAGAGTTGATTTGGGTTGCGTATTGATGCATCATAGTAAGGTGGTAGTGTATGCTTCTAGTAAACTTAATACTCATGAGAAGAATTACTCTACTTATGATTTTGAGCTAGCAGCTATGGTTTTTTGTTTGAAGTTATGGACGCACTACTTGTATGGAGTGCATGTAGATATCCTCAATGATCATAAGTCTTCAGCACTTGTTCTAGCATAAAAATCTAAATCTTTAATAGAGAAGGTGGTTAGGGTTTTGAAAGATTATGACATGATTGTCATGTATCATCTGGGCAAGGCATATGTATGATTGATGCCCTTCGTGGGTTCTCTTTGGGTAGTCTATTGCATGTTGAGAAAGGTAATAGAGATTAATCTAGAGAGTTTTATAGGCTTTCACACCTTGGGTATAGGATGATTGGTGGTGAGGATAGTGGTATGATAGTCCAGAATGCTTTTGACTTATTTCTAGTTGTTGAGGTAAAGGAGAAATAAGAAAGTGATCCAGAGTTAGTTCAGCGAAAAAGTGTAATATGAAATCAAAAAGTCTAGGTTTTCTCCCAAGGGGCAAATAGTGTCCTCTAATATCAGAAGATATATTTTATGTTACAGAAGTTGATGGGTTGATATAGAGGATCTTGTCATAGGCTTATAGTTCTAGGTATTTTATGCACCCTGCGATTATAAAGATGTATAGAGATCTGCGAGAAGTGTATTATGGAATGGTATGAAGAAAGACATATGCGAGTTTATTCCTAAGTGTACAAATTATCAAAAACTTAAGGTAGAGCATCAGATACCAGTTGGGGAGTTATAGAGTTTTGTAATCCAATATGAAAGCAAGAAGTGATCAATATGGACTTTTTCATAAGTTTGAACTTAGCCTAAAAGCATGTTCTATTTGTGTTATAATAGATCGAATGACCAAGTTTCTCACTTCTTGCCTGTTCACACCGGTTATTCAGCAGAGCAGTATGGTAGGATCTACTTGCAATAGATGGCTAGGATCCATGAGTGCCCATGTCTATTGTTTCAAATAAATGTACTTAATTCACATCTTAGTTTTGCAGGTCTTTTTAGAGGGGTCTCATCATGAAAGTTTATTTGAGCACAACTTTTCATCCGCAGATAGATGGTCAGGAGAGAGAACTATTCAGATAATAAAGGATACATCAAGCTCTTGTAAAATTGATTTTAAGGGCAGTTGGGTTGATCATTTTTCTTTAATTTAGTTTGCATATAACAACTATCATTTGAGCATTCAGATGTCCCTATTTAAGGAATTGTATGGGAGGATATGTAGGTCTTTGATTGGATAGTTTGAAATGGGGAAGAAAACTAAAGTAGGTCCATATATGGCTCATAATGCAATGCATAAATTTCATATTATATGAGAGAGATTAAAGACAACTCAAAGTAGATAGAAATCTTCTTCAAAAGTAAGAAGAAGAGAGCTAGAGTTTGATGAGGGTGATTGGGTGTTTCTTAAGGTGACCCTATGAAGGAAGTCAAGAGGTTTGGGAAGAAGGTAAAGTTGAGTCTTCTTTTTAATGGGCCTTATCAAACTGTGAGAAGAATAGGAAATGTTGCCTATCAATTAGATGTTTCAGCAGAGTTAGCAGGGGTTCACCCTATTTTTCATGTGTCCTTATTAATTAAGTGAACTAGTGACCCTTCATTGATAATATTAGTTAAGGATTTTAGAATCCAAGATAGTTTGACCTACAAGGAGGACCTAGTTTATATTCATGATAGACACGTTTTCAAAGTGAGTAACAAAGAGATAGCATCAGTTAAGGCTCTTTGGAGGAACCAGTCAAATAAGGTAGTTATTTGGGAGTCATATCCATACATGATGAGTAGACAACCTTATCTATTTCCTTTTAGTTCCACTTCATTCTGAGGTAATAGCCTCTCCACTCAGCTTTTGTCCTTGTCAGTTCATGAGCATGTAGGTTGTAGAATTGCATGAGTCTTATATGTGTATTCATGCATGATAGTTAATGTCAGTTGAGGAAGTAGTTGCATAAGTCCCTGTTTGTGTACTTGTACATTATTTATGAGTTCATGACAGTGGCAATCAGTTATTATACTATGCATGTTACTCAACTGATTTTTTACTCTCATCAAATTGATATGTTGTTGAAAAGTATTGAGTTTGTTTACAGCCTTCCAGCCAGCTAGTAGTCTATTTTCTTCTTTCTTTAGTTTTAGCCTTCATCAGTGGATAAATGATCTCAAGGGTAATATATTGTAATGTTCGATACTTGACCTAAGCTTCAAAAACTATTCTTGGACTTAATTAACTTAGAAAATATTCCCATGAATCCATGAGTGAGGACCATGACTCATAGGGTTGTACTTCACAAGTCCTGGAGTGCACTTATGGGGTAATGCCTAGGATTTTTATGTTTTGTAAGTTTCTACTAGTTATGAATATAACTCGTAAAGCGTGCATCACGAATCTGTACTATGTAATCATTATTTGAGTTCTAAAAGATAATTTTTCATCCTAGTTCCTATGATATCACTTCACGAGATATGAAATGACACATCACGACTCAAGGTGTTAATTCATAGGGTGGGATGACAATTTCAGTATCCAAACTCTACACCATGACTCAGTCCAAAAGTCACAGAATGGCACTCATAAGTCGTAACATGACTCATGGTGCGGCGCTATCAGTTTTTGGTCCAATTAATAATAGGTTCTTTTATAATTTCCCTTACTCATCCTACCCAATCCCATGTTGTTTAGGACTCAAAAATTATTAATATAAATACCCCTAATTAGATTAAGAGCAAGTTCCTTTAAGTTTTTATCTCAAGAAACAAGACTAGCATTTCAGGAGAATTTCCTATTGCAGTAGCTTGTTTAGAAATTCCTCTTCATTAAAGTGCTCCAAATTAGGTATTTGGGTAATGAATAATAATTCCTTCCATTCTTGTTCCCAAAGATCGCTTTTCATAAAGGATTGGAGTTGTAGAAGCATGCTTAGGATTCTTAATAATATATATTGAGATTGCCCTTATTATATGATTTCTTGATGATTTTCAATCATAATTATGAAGCTTTCATGGATATTTCTAAATTCCATAGTCCTAGCGAGTTAGTCTGATTTTGGAAGTTGTAGTAGAAGTTAAAGGAAGTCTCAAAGTAGAAATAAAATGTAGTTTTTAATCTTATTTTTAAAACTTGCATTGAGTATTGAAGTGTAATAATTACTTGACTTTTACATGATCTTGAGGATGAAAATGAAGAAGGTCTAAATTGACTAGTTTTGACTAATTAAGCCTAATTGAAAATTCTAAATGATTCTATGCTTAAATTGATAAGATAAGAAGTAAGAATGCTAATGAAGAGTCTAATTTACTGAACTTTGCCCAAAGTGGCTTATTTGACAGTTGTAGCTTGATGAGTCGGGAATTTTCTAGTTGGTTTCATTCTAGAATGTCCATTAGTCAAGAAGAGTTGAAAGAGAAAGTTGAAATTTGAGTATTTCATGGGAGGATTATTAGAACCGAGAGGGTAGTCCAAGTCCCTTTATGCCTGAAACCTACTTAGACAAATATATGGATTATATTATGGTACAATGAGTGCCTTTTAAAAGACTTAGCAAATCAACTAGGGAAAGTTGTAAGTTTATATCTTGGCAAGGTATGGATGCCCCTCTATATGGGATAATATGTAGACTTGATTCTAAGGCATGAGTTGTGTCTGGTATAAAACTCGCAAAAGAAGTGAAATGATAGTTTTGAAGTGAAATGAAAGGCAATATTTCTTATTAAAAACCGATAAAGCTGCATTATTTTCATTGAGTTATTTTATACTCTTGAAAGTTAAGCTAATAAACTGCTATTGTTAAACTTGCAAATTATTACTTTATTGAAGTTGAGTATTGGAGTTGAACTTGTTTTAACTGGTTCATGCATTGCATATCCATGAGTTATTTATTGTTGTATCTTGTTGCACAGCTCATATATTTAATATATTTCATGTATTAAATATATACTTTCTATGTTGCATGTTAAACCACACAGTGATCCTTTCAGCCATTTAGATGCCCATGGTTGATTAGATCAACATTCTTAGAGATTAGAAGATTGGTCAATCCTCATGCTTCAGGGATCTGAAGATACTGGATTTTATTTATTCATTCTTTTATTTTAAGTAGAGCCGGACTGGTAAAGATGTTCTTTATCTTATTGATTTAATACTAGCGAGGATCTTGTACTAGAAGTCAAATATTTAACTAATAGTGGATTTCATACAGATATTGAGTTATTATTGGATATTGAGTTTTCATTTATGATTTAGTTATCTATTGACTTATATGAGGTCTACTATTTCTTATTTAATTGATATTTCTTTCGATGAGTGTGAGTGAGTAGAGATTTTGCACAAGACAAAGGTTCATCCAAGGTTACTGAGTCAACTTAGTGTCTAAGGATATCCGTCCCGCTCATGGGGTGACCCAGGATGTGAAATGATTTTGGGTCTTCAGTGCCTTTAAATGTGTGTGAAATTTGTAAAAGTCTTCACAATTTCTGGGTGAGAATTGGTTTGAAAGTAAGTGTTAAGAATGCATGATAAATTTTGGGACGTCTTGAGTACCAAATTTTATGTTAAATTGGTTAATAACTATTGTGCCAACAATCTGTTTAATAAATGTTTCAAGTGAAGTTTTAAGTTAATCTCATGATTTCTCTTGACTTCATCATGTGCTTATTGTGTAGATCATGTTTTAATTGAAAAGATTGGAGTTTAAACACATTGGTTGAACATTTTTAGAAGAAATTTTTCTATAGAAGTTTTTCATTTTGACTGATTTATCGATAGTGAAAAATTTATAGGTCAATTTGATAGACTTATTAGTAATTTTGGATGATATATCGATCATGCCGATGTAGCAACCCTCATGGCCATTTCCTTATTTCTGCATTATATTTGTGCTTAGATATTTCTGGTTGCTTCCCCAAGTCATTTATGACCTTCTAGGTTGGTCGTTTGGCTCCATGGCAGTTCTATTGCATGTTATCTCATTTTTTCTAATTAAAGTTATAACTTTAGAATGGGGGAACTTGAGAGTGATTCTCTGTAAATGCGCTCGGAATAAAATTTTGAAAGTTCCATTTTATTTGAATGCGTAATTTGGTCTAGTAGAAATTTCGGTTTATGTTTCAGGGCATTCATTTTTTATTTTAAGATGGTTTTGAAAATTTTAGCTCATTTGGAGTAAAAGTTGACTTTGGTTAACTTTTGAAGATCGGAGCATCGAAAGAGAATTCTAACACTTCCATTAGCTTTGAAATGTTGAATTTTGGCTGATAGTATTATTGGTATATTTCTTAAGGCAGTCGAACTCAGTTCGAAGGATTGGTTGGCCTTTTAGTTCATTTGAACCTTAGTTGACTTGATCAACATTTCATTCAAACGAACTTTGATGGATTCAAACAACCTTTGATGGTTGTTTCATTGATTTTGATGATTCCAGAATGTTATTTCCAAGATGTTAGCATATTTGGTTTACGTCCAACAGATTTTAAAACAATTCTAAAGGCCTATCGCAAGATGTGGGACTTGGCTATAAATAATATTTTCCTATCAAAAGTTATAAGTCTTATCTTTCTCCAAGTTTACGGCACCACCATTGCATACGGGGAGGTCTGCCCCTCTTTGACCTCCATATTTGTGGTCTTTGTGTTGTGTTCATAGTGAACAGTCGAGATCTGGACTTGGTCGACCTTTACCATATTCACGGTTGTCTAGCAGCGTTTTCTATGTCCAATTTGCCCAACCCTTCATGTTCGTTGTGGTCCAACCATATTCACAGGGAAAGAAGCTTGATTACACCTTAATTTATATTGAAAGATGTCTCCTCTTTTAGAAGGTAGACTTTCTATCAGTTAATGGATAACTCTTGACGTGGCTAGTATGTAGCCCTTCTAGCTTTCCCTCCCCACTTTCATCATTTTCTCTTCACCATAATATTATTGTAAGATTGTTGGGAGTATTATTGAAGGAAAAATGTTATGGATTAATTATAATATGTTGAGGAATTGTTGTTAATGTTATTTCCTTCAATTTTAGGTGTGTTTCTCCATTAACTTTTTACTTAAATCCTTCAAACTTTCACTCTTTCTTAAATAACCTTTCTCTGGAAATTGAGGACCATTTGGAGTCTAATAAAGCTAAAATTTGAACAATGTGTTACATGAGTTGAGACTATCTCCCAGTATTATTAGTTGCTTTATTGGACTATGGAGCTCGCAAGCCCACTTAAGCCTGAAATCTAACCCAATTATTTATATAATGATATGGGTCACATTTTACTCGTCTTAACACAAAAAAACCTTATTTGATAGTGCTGAGATATTTTAGGATTATTTGTGGGTTTTGAGTCTTTGGTGTTATATCTGAGCTTATCTCCAACATTCAGGTAGGATACGACTTACTTCTTTCTTATATTGGGCCTTATAAAGTGTAATTATCATAAATTTCCAGTTGTAAGATGGTTTCTTGGCCTGGTTACTCATTTTTCTAGAATTCTTACCTTGTGCCATCATCAGCTCTTTATTACTGTCTTATTTATTGATATTGAGTTTTATTAGCACCCTTTTCATGCTATATATGAGACGCTGGACTTTAGTGTTATTGGAAGGGAATATTTTAGGAGTCCTTGAGTACATTAGTAATACTGTTGTTCTCCCTATAGGCCTTTGGAATCATACTTCTGTGTTGCAACCATGCATATGGTACTGACATGATAGAAGTGGATAAATGAGCATGACTTGGATAATTTTAACATGGTTAATGTAACATATATATATATATATATATATATATATACTTTCTACAACCAACATCGTTGGTATGGAGATACTTTCTTTATATATGGACCCCAAATAATATAAGAAAATTAATTTATATACTATAGGTATCCTTCCACGATTGCAGGGTAGTATGGAGCTATTTTACTTATATCACCTAACTCTGTTTTCTAACCATCACCAATGAGTAATGGTTTCACTTTATGATCACACTTGGACTTTTACTAAACTTTATTTACTAGTTGAGCTCAAGATTTTGAACTGTACTTTATATTTTGTTTTACTACGACGATATTGGCATTGTATGATGATTATGCATGTGGGAGATTGTTCCCTCCAAGTTAGGGCCCTATTGACATGGGTCTCTATACGAGTCCTAGGAGAGGGATATAGGAGGATGTAGTTGTACACGAAGGTTCTGCCATGAGTCCTTCCAGTCATGGGTACATCCTGAGGAGGGTGCATATGGGCACTTTTTTTACTTTTCCAATACCCTTTTACATTCTATATCCTCACATTTGGTTGTTCCCTTCAGGCTTATGGAGGAAGTCACATCGAGTTCCTTTTTGGTTGTACTCACTAGTAGGATAGGGTACTACTGGATTATGTTTTCCTAGTTAGATTAAATGTTTGTATCTACTGGTAGGATAGGGTTCTAGGCAAGTTCTACCTGCTACTTCTTATAACATTTAGTTGTTTTTGCACTTTACTGATAATTGTGTGAATTTCTTTACTTGCATCAGTTCTTTTTATACTTCGTAGTATTTTTGTTAGTTGTTTATTACGTTGGATCTCCAGGTATGTGTCTCATTACGATGTCTTGTGTTTCGTTCACTAGTTTTTGCCTTATAGACTTCTAAAGACTTACTTGCTTTAGTTACTTTTACTATTTATACTTCTTTTTAGATTGACCTAGACTTGTACTCACTTTTTACTTTACTTATCCTTTGTTTGTGCCTAGTTGTCCTATGATGCCTACTGGGTACCTGTTTTTTTTGTACTCATACTGCACTTTTTCATCCTTTTTTGTAGTGCAAATCTTGGTATGTGTTATCATAAAGGTTGTGACTATACAAGCTAGGTCTTGAGCTGCTTCGGAGATATGATTAACACTCAGCATCCGGGCTGGCCTATTCTCCATATGCTACTATGATGTCCCTATTTTTGGTTGAGATAGCCTATATTCCATTATTTTTACCCCTTGGGTAGTAATTTTGGATACTTTTTATATTTTAGATACTTTTTCAGCCTTGATAGAAGTGTATATGTGTATTTTATTGTTTCTCTTCTTTTATTTATCATTTGTTTGTTGATATTACTAAGTTTCAACCCATTGCTAGCCGCTTGGTGCTGCAGGTTAGGATAGCCTATAAAAGGGGGATTTTAGACTCCATCATGATCCATTTTTTTTCATGACAAAGTGGTTTCAGATCCTAGGTTTTTTCATATCCTTGTCTATGGAATAAAGTGTCTGGTAGAGTCTCATAGATCGATATGTAGACATTTGTGTCCTATCTTTGAGAGGATAGAAGGTGCTTTTAGGAAGAAAATATCCCTTTGAATCTTTTCTTGCATGGAATTCTCATTGGTTTTTTTAATTGAATCACTTAGATTCTCTCTTTCGCAAATGCTTCTCACGAGCACCACAATCTAAGGAGATGATGCTTCACTACCGCCATAGAGGGATCCACCTAGGGGATGTGGTTGATCCATAGCCCATAGAAGAGGATAGGCCATGGTTGTATTGTTGTATCCTGCACCTATAGTTCCACCACCTCCATAGAAGACTATGCCACCACCACCAGTAGCTATGAGAGATGTTCTGCTTTATATGCTATTTGTGTGTGGTGGAATGCCCATAGATGGGGCAGAGTGATCAGCATAAGGAGCATTACAGGGTTCCCTAGCTCCCCAGAATAGCATGTAACAGTTTAGCAGAGGTTCCTTAGTTATAGACTATCTAAGTAGCTCCACTAATGATGACCGATGATGATAGAAAGATATTAGGAAACTTTCTTTAATTGACACCATAGAGATTTGAAGGGTAGTCAGGGAAGGAACCCTATGAGTTCCTAGATGAGTGCAAGGAGAGGTTTCAGAACCTTAGTTTTCTTGAGTCACATAGAGTTACCTTTGTTTCTTATTAGTTGTAAGGTACACTTAAGTGGTTGCAGCAGGTACATAGATATAGTAAACAAGTAGGGTGACCACCACTTACCTAGGTGCAATTTAGAGAGGCCTTCTAGGCCAAGTATTTTCTAGGGAGTGTGCGAGATAGGTTGAGTGACTAATTCTACATCTTACAGTAGTGTTCTTTTTTGGTCACTAAGTGCAAGGCCAAACTAACACAAATATCTAGGCACGGGGCTTATTTGACAGTGATGGAGGATAAACTAGTTTGCGTCTTTATAGATGGATTGAGATGACAACTCTATAAGGATGTCTACTAGATTCTCACTAACAAATGAATGTACTTAGCCATTTCATACCATGCATGTACTATTGAGTGACATCATCGCAACGTCCAAGAGGGAAGAGATAAGAGGCAGCGCCACCAGGGAGGTTATAGTGGCTCCCGGTTAGCAGAGATGGGTTATGATAGCCATAGATTATAGTCTAAGTAGACTCAATACCATAAAGGTCAGTCCACCTGGCCAATTTAGGCCTTACTACAGCCAATCAACTAGGGCTGACTAGTCATAGCAGCCAGTCTACCAAGGGATCATCTTTAGGGTTTCAAGGCTGGGGTGGCCAGGGTGTTCCTTCTGATAGAGAGATATTAGGACCCTTAAGGTTGTTACAATTATGTCTTATTGGGCTACTAAGCCATATATTATCCTCATCATAAAGCCATTCATCCGGCATCTTAAACTGTGGATCCTTTTCAGACAATATATCCACTGGCTAGAGGTGGTCAGCTAGAAACACGGGTAACTCATGGTGGGGGATAAAGAAGAAGAGGAGTGGGCCAAGAAGGACATCAACAAGGCAATGGATGCTGCCAATTGTATACTATCCTTGATAGATCCAAGGCAGAGTCTTTTGATGCTATAATTACTAGTATGTTACTTGTTAGTCTCTAGCCTGCTTAACATTATTTTACCCTGGTTCTACCTATTCATATGTATCTGTTTACTTTTCTTCTCGATCAAGTGTGTCTGTGATCCTTTATTTATGCCCATGAGAGTGCCTATTATCATACGCAAGTCATTAGTAGTGGATTATGTGAAATTATATTGTCACCCTACGAAAGTTGGACACTCGGACCGATCTTGTTGCACTTGATAAGATTGATTTTGATGTGATATTACGAATGGATTTGTTAAACCCTCACCATCATTTTTGGATTGCTATTCCCAAACTGTTACCTTATTCATGTCTGTCATACCCCCATTGGTAAGGTAGGGTACTATTATCTACTCTTCGGTGTGGGTTATTTCTTGTGTTCAGCCTCGTAGGATCTTAACTAAGGTTTGTCTTTCTTACCTTGCGTGTATTTATGATGTGAATGCTAATCTTCCTTTCCCGAGTCTATAATTTTTTTTCTGAGTTTGCCAATGTTTTTCCTCCTGATTTTCCTGGCCTCTCACCCGAGCTAGATATTAACTTTGCTGTTAAGTTGAGCCAGGCACCAAGCCTATTTCTATTGCCCTGTACAATATGGATTTGAAAATCTCTACGATCTTAGTTTTTATCTATAGGACTTTATTTCCAAAGGGTTCATTGATCCTAGTATTTCTCTATGCAGTGCTTCAGTTCTATTTGAGAAGAAGAAGGTTCGTACTCTGCATATGTTTATTGATAAAAAATGGGTGAACAAGGTTACCATTAAGAATAGGTATCCTTTACCGCGCATTGATAATCTATTTGACTAGATTCAGGGCATTTATGTGTTTTTGAAGATTGATTTGAGATTAGGGCACAATCAATGAGGAGTTGGGAAGGTGACATCTTAAAGACAGCATTTCAGACCATATATGGGCACTATGAGTTCTGTGTTATGTCTTTTGGGCTAAATAATGACCCAACATCATTTATGTACCATATGGCTCAGGTTTCCAGACCCTACCTGTACTCCTTCATGATTATTTTCATAGATGACATCTTGGTATTCCCATAGAGTCGAGAGGAGCATTTGAGGAAAGAGCTCCGAACTTTAAGGATTGAGTAGCTTTATGCCAAGTTTTCAAAGTGTGAGTTTTGGTTGGACTCTATTGCATTCTTGGGACATATGGTGTATGGATTAGGTATTATTGTGGATCCATTGAATATTGCAACAATTCATGGTTGGCCACGACCTATAACTCCTACTGAGGTCTACAGCTTTGTTGGTTTGATAGGGTGTTATAGATTATTTGAGTAGGGATTTTCTTTAATAAAAGATCCTATGACCAGGTTGACTCGGAATGACGTTCCCTTCTAGTGGTCTGCAGAGTATGAGTTCAGTTTTCTAAGGCTCAAGGAGCTATTCAACATTGATTTTGACATTACTAGTAGAGAGCCAGTCTTATACAATTTATTGTGATGCATTTGGCATTGGTTTAGGGTGTGTTTTGATGCAACAGGTTCTTGTTATTGCCTACTCTGCTTAGCAGCTAAAAGATCTTGATCTCAACTACCCCACCCATGACTTAGGGTTTGCGACAGTAGTTTTTTTCTTAAGATCTAGAGGCACTATTTGTATGAAGTTCATTGTGAGATCTTCACTGACCACCACAGTTTGCAGTATATTTTGAGCCAGGGGGAGATCAACTTGAGGAAAAGGAGATAGATTGAGCTCCTAAAGGACTACGACATCGACATTTAGTACCTTCTGGGAAAGGTTAATGTGGTTGCAGATGCCTTGAGCGAGAAGGTGGTTAGCATGAGTAGATTGGCTTCCTTTTCTACCTTGGAGAGACTGTTGTCCTTGGATATCTAATATTTGCTAAAACCTTTGTTAAGTTGGATATTTAGGACCTGGAGTAGAGTTCTTTTTCATGTTGAGGCTACATGCACCCTTTCTTATCGTATTCAATAGAGACATTTTGAGAATGGTGAGATTGGCGTCCAGCTTGTTCCTGCTTCTCTTCAGATTTATGTTTCATTACATCTCCATGGTATCTTAGAAACGTAGTGTACTAAACTTATTTCAGTTTTATCATTTCTGTACTTAGTGGTTCATTTGACACTGATACCGAATTTGGTAGTTTATTTGATTCTTTAAGACTTCCGCTTACAATTATCTTTGATTTTGAAATACTTTCGCTTTTAATGTAGTATTCCTCCACTTCAGCTCTGGACTATCAGGTTTGGTTCTCCTATTGGTGGTAAAGTAGGTGTCATCATGTTCCACGAAATTGGGTTGTGACATAATGAGATTTGGTTGGAGGGGAAAGCTTAGTCCTACATTTATTTAGACTACGAGGATTGCTTTTGTTGCTTACAGATTTGATTTACCTCCTCTATTAGAGATTGTCCATCTTGTATTCCATGTTTTGATTCTCTACCGATATATGCCTTACCTATCACATCTGATTCTCCATGAGTCTGTACAGGTAGATGACCGCCTGGCTTATGTTGAGGAGCCTAATGCCATTACTAATAAAGATTTGGGAAGACTCGTTTCCAAGGAGATTCCAATAGTGAACGTTCAATGGGCTTGTTGTCCTATTAAAGAGGCCACTTGGAGATATAGAGAGAGATATACGGTCCTAGTATCCTCACCTGCTCAAGCCATTAGGTATGTTCTTCCTCCTGGACTTTTGAGGACGAAAGACTTTTTAGTGGTAGATATTGTAATGCCTTATGGTCTTCCTTGTTTATGCATTACATCTTTTTTTAGAAATTTTTTATGTGTCACGACTGAAAATTCAGTCGTGACGAAACCTATTCTTATCTATGATAATTCATTCAAAATAAATGACAATTAGAAGATATGAAAGTAAATGAAAAAATAAAATAAATCTATAAGAATATTAGAAGGTTAAAATTGTAAACTTATAAATATAATTCCCAAAAGGATCCACTGTATACAAGCCTCTAATTTAGAATTTATACAAGTAAAAGGTCTCACTGAGTCTTAAAAAAGTAAAGACAATGAATTAAAGATAAATGATACACAAGAGACTGTTGACAGACAGGAGCTACCTCTAAATATCTAGGATGTTCCTAGAAAGAGAGGGATGAAGACTCACGATGACTCCGGCACCGCACTTGCACAAAAGTGCAGAAGAGCAAGTATGAGTACATAAACAATGGTACTCAGAAGCGTCCTCGGTTGTTCCTAATGTAAAGAGATGACAAAACCCTACAAATAATCCACCCTCCAATAACTACAACCTTTAAACAATTGACACACATCAGCCCAACCTACAATACAAGTATAAAATGTACAATAATCAATAAAAGTTAAAGATATTCACAAAGCCATACTGTACAAGTAATAATCTCACAAACCAGGAAATCAAGTAACAACTCCCATTAATTATCAACGATGAATCTCAATTCATCAACAAGTAAGTAATTTCGACGATAGCACATGGACAAACAGGTCAAACAAACACAATTTGAT
>JBDJHY010690646.1:0-15878 GCA_039654485.1 Withania somnifera | reverse complement strand
ATTATATGCTCTATTTGTTGACCTCTGTGACTTGCCTTGCGTATCTGTTTATTTATTACCCTTATTTTTTATATTTTACCAATTGGCCTAGCCCATTGGGTACCCATTTTTTTGGTACTCATACTACACTTCTACATCTTTTTGGTGTAGATCCTAGTATGAGCGGTCAACAGTGATTCATGATCGAGCCTTGATTCTATTGCTGAGATAGAGGACTGCTCCTGCCATTCAAAGATGTAGCCTATTTTCTGTTATTATACCGAGACAGATATTGTATTTTTATTTTAGATATTGTACTCTTTTTTAGTGCCTCAAGTATTTGGATATCAGGTTTGGGATTATTGTTGATTGATTATAGACTTGTGCTTATCCCTGTCCCTTATTTATATATTATCTTCCAAACTTATTTCATTATTATTATCTTGCATGCTTGTTGGGTGGTTCTCCTATGGTGGGATGGAGGTGCCCTCATGACCTGAGAAATCAGGTCTTGACAGGCTCGAGTAACCTTTTCTCTTTTAAGTTTTTATGGTTATCTGCCATTAACTAACAAATGGTATGATGTACTACAATTAGGGGTATTCAAGGGTCGATTTGGATTGGTTATTCATTAAAATAAAAAAAATTAATTTAATCATTTTTTAAATTTTAAAATCAAATTAAATAAAAGTTGTTGGTTTGGTTACGTTGGATTTGTTCATTTGGTGTGAATATGACTAGAGAATGATAAATTGATAATAGTATTAGAAGTAATAATGATGAAAAGACTTCTAGGGGCTTGGAAGGGTTTATATCTATTTTGATCCTACTTTTATACTGCTTAGATATATTGTTAGTGTTAGCATAGACTTTACTTATGGGCCATTCTTTCCATTTTGGTTATTTGAGAGTCTTTCCACTTTGTTTCATCCCTCCCTATCGTATCTTGAGGTTACCGGTATACCTCCTGACTCCTCTTTGTATCCCTTTATATCTATCTAGTCTTGTCCTATTGCTGTTATTTCTGTATTGCAGCCTGAATCCCGAGTATGTCCTTCTTTTCCTACCTATAATCCTTCTACGTGGCTTAGCTAGATGTACTTGTTCACTATCTGTTTTCTTGCTTCTATTTGAGTACCTAGCTTCTGGAGCTGTGTTATTTTCTTCCATGACTTCTTTTGTTCTATTCCTTCTACTTATTGTTATTATATTTTTTATGTTCCTAGTGGGACCTCGAAGACTATTAGGTACTTGTTTCTTTGACAACTCTTACTCATTCTACACTTCTACTTCTTCTTAGATGCAAATACAAGTGTGAGTTATCTCCGTTGATGCTGTAGATCATTCCATCTAACTGATTTTAGAGGTACAAGTTGATCTCAGACATTTAGAGTTACCTGCATCTCTTCAGATTGTGTTTGTCTCTTTTATACTTTCGAGATGGGTGTATTGATTGTGATTTTGTGTATTGTATACTATGTACCTTGTAGTAGCTCATGTATACATTGAAACCAGGTCTTGTGAGGTTTTAATAGACAAATGGTCCATTATATGCTTTTTCGTAGCATGAAAATTCTTAAGTGCCACATGAGATGTGGTTCAGTGTGGATAAAAAACCTCCATAATTTAGCTTGAACGAGTTTGAATTTATCACGGGGTTGAATTGTTCATCATATTCTCGTGAATCAAAATTAAGCAAGGTCCATGAGAAAGATTTAGACTTTTACAAAAGGGTTACAAAAAATAGGAGGATTTCAGGGCAAAACTCTTTTAGATGATTAAAAGGTGTATGTCACGACCTAAAATCCCAAGTCTTGAGGGAACTTTCCTTAATACACCCAGACAGGTAAGCCTACATAGTTCTACAAGGATAATGCAAAAACTAATGAAACAACGAGAAGGAAGAAGGTACAATTATAAATCCATTTATAAAACCACCAGAAAACCAGTGTTACTGTGTACAAGCCTCTAATCATACGAAATACATAGTTGAAAGGAAATATATGTCTCAAATGTCTAGGATCCTCAAGTAGGATTGATACATAAATAAAAAGAGTTCAAGTATCTATCAGATGACTAACAACTACCACGACTCTCTAAACTCATGAGCCTCAGACCTAATCGAAAGGGATATGATCAAACCTACCGGACTCTACACCTACTCAAATGTAGAAAAGAAAGGAAATGAGTACCAAATAAACAACGGGTACTCAGCAAGTATTCCTAGTCTGGAACTAAAATAAAATAATAAAGAATCACCACCTACTCTTGTCATCCCAACCATAATCCTCCAGACTTCGAGCTATTTATCAGTACAATATCAATAATTTATAATGACAAATAAATAAAAGATATAGGGCGTGGGGGTGATAGCAGTAATAAGTGCTAAAACAGAAATAATTTATGACACATGCAAAGGTAGAGTGTCCTTAAGAACTGAATCCAAGTCCACACCAGGACAATATCAATAAGTCATTACCGATCGTCTTAGTGGCGTATCAATACTCAATGAAACCACTCAATTCATATAAAAAATAATAATCGATGCATTAGAACCAACTCAAAACAAATTTATTAATAACCAATCAAAATCATACCAAGTATAATATCACATCCTTAGCCCGTTCAGAGGCAAGCCTCCCTCCCCTAGCTTATTCAACTAAGCAATAAACCCCACGTTTTGTGTTATGGCCTTGTAGGTGGAGTCTAAAAATCTTTATTAGTCCCCACTTCATAAGTCTGATTGCGGTAGAGAGGATACATCCGACGCTACCTAGAGTCAGACTCGTGAAGTGTATACTAACTAGAATAGGCCAAGGTAACCAAAGGAACGATACCAGAGTCTAGTGTCCATGTCAGTTCCTAGACCCGGTAGAAAGGGTCCATACGATGAAACTGGAGGATAGACTAGTAGGATAGACTCTAAAGTATATTAGACCAAATCCAATACGGTAATCAAGTCTAGTAAGCATACAAGTCCCTACCCCTCAAGTCTAGCTGCAGTAGGAAGAGTACATCCAACAAAATCGGGGGATGGACTTGTAGGATAGACCCTAAAGTGCTTATACCAACACCAGTACCATACTCAATTATAGTAAGCATTAGCTGTACTTACCCTTAAGTCCAACTGTATTAAGAGGGATACATCCAAACGCAACTAAGGGATGGACTTATACAATAGGTTTTGAGATATTTAGACCAACATCATTACCGATCTCAGGAAGAATCATCAATTATTTCAAACCATCATCAATAAAGGCATTGACGATTACTTTTCATCACTTTCAAGGGATTCCCATTTCAATCACAAGAATATATATATAGCTCAATATCATAATAAACAATCAACTCACTGTTTATCTCACATTATGGCAATGCCGGTGCGGTCCTTATCCCTTACCTTCACATCATCAATATTCACATATTGTAGTAATTGCGGTACAGTCCTAGGCCCTACCTTTATATCATTAGTAGTTATATTTTATAGTAATATCAATACATTCCTCAACCCTTACCTCCATACCATTAATATTTACTCATTATAATAATGCAGTGTGATCCTCGACCCATGCTCTCATATCATCAACATATGTACATAATCAAATCAATGTCAAGAGCTAACAATAATTAGGTATCAAATATATGTACATAATCAAATCAATTCCAAGAGACAACAATAATTAGAATATTATAATTAAGAGAATTATGGCATAATGATGGAAAATAAGTCAACAATCCCTCACATGGGCGAACTACCAATAATATAATAGAGTTATGGGAAACAAAGCCCACACACAAGCATAATTCATCAATCAAGTATAACAACACAATGATACAACTGAGGCCTATCATGGGAAAAATCTCATGTAATGAATCAATGAAATATAAGATAACATCTCAGAGGCACCACAAGGCCATATCAATCCTTACTCAAATAGGGAAAACAAATTAACAATCATTTACCCATTTTTATTTCTTGGTTTTAGTCCCGCATGCTTGACTGTAGTGTCCGGATGACATTCGTTACTTCAGCCACATAGACACCCCAAATATTCCCCATTAATCCCAATTAGAATTAAACAATACAGATAGAAACAATTCTATAATGCTTTGAAAAAGGGTCAAGCCTCCACTTGCCTTAAGAAAATTAGAAACCAATCAAGCGGGTGCTTTCCCTTTGCATTGTGCCTCCAACTCCATGCAGTATAGTAAATGGTACGTTTCCCATATAAATTATGATAAACAATACCCATATGGAAATCCTTAACTTGGGTCTAAAATTACTTTAAAAAACTAAGTCAAAAACCCTTTTAAAAAATTGGGAAGTTTTTAGGAAATTCAAGTCACCTGTAGCTTGGGGATTCTAAAAGTTAAGTTTAAATCACAAAATGGGTTCAATTTTATATCTAAGATACTAGTTTTATTCATAAAAGTATGATTTTTAAGCCTCCAAAGTTATTTTTTCAAAACATATGAAATAAAGATGAACCCATTATTGAATCCTATGAATAATCGGTATTTTGATTAAAAATCTTACCTTGGGCCTTGAATCTTTGAAAATTTTTATTTGAATCTTAAAAATTATAAAACTATATTCTAATGTTTTTAAAAAGGGTTTTGGAGCATGAAAAATGAGGCAACAATCTTGCAAGTCCTGTATGTAAACAAGGGAGTATGTACAAACCCCAAAATACCCTTCATTAAAAGCTATCAGGAAAGCCAAAATTTAGCTAAGTATGGGGGAAAAGATAGGGGTATGACCTTTACACCCTTTGTACTTCACACACCACCCCTAGGATTCATTTGATTGCTCTTACGATCCTATACACGGACTGTGCCTCAGAGGTACGACCAGTGCCTCCTTCGTCTCGATTTTGACTCTAACTTTTGTTTGGTCTAGTGAAATACATTTGGGACCCTATGAACAAGAACCATATATGAATTTTAAATGGAAACAACATTAAAAAATCATTGGAATCATAAAATGGGCATCCGAGGTCTTCATGACCCGATATGGCCCATTGTTGTTAAAATACAACCTTTTCTTTAAAGTGTCAAAATGTATCCGAAACTCATGGAACACTATCCAAACATTCTTCTAAATCAATTTAAAACTCTAAAATCCAATAGAATCAACATAATTTGAATCCTACCAATAAATCATCAAATTTTTATCAAAGTCAAACTTTGGCCTCAAACTCAACGATATCCCGTCAAATAAGTGATAGTCAACCTGAAGTCTAGAACAAAAAAGATTGTCATTGTAGACCTATTTCTGTATTCTGGAGCTAATACATATGATTTTCGATAATTGGAACTCCAATTGAGGTCTCACAACCCAAATATCTCAACATTAGAGCTTCCAATCACTAAGGAAATTTCAAAAATTCTCAAATTTTCACCTCCTATTTCAAACCCAATCCCCTATAAACTGACCACATATGACTCCGGGAAACTCTCAGAAAGGGTAATACAGTAAGTCTATCAAAGGTTAAAAAAATATGACCTTCAGGGGCATTACATCATCCACTACCAAGACGTATGTCCTTCCATGAACATAAAGAGATAGAAAATACCTGAGGTCTAAAAAAGATGTTGATATTTGGTAGGCATATCAGACTCAATCTCCTATGTAGTCTCTAAAACTGGGTGATGCTTCCACTAAACTTTTATCAAAGAAATTTCTTTAATTCTCAACTTTCTTGCTTGCCTCTCTAGAATAGCAACATGCTCCTTCTCATAGGTCAATTCTGGATCCATCATTATAGACTCATAATGAATAATCAAGAATGTACTTCCAAAGCATAGAAACATGAAAGGTAGGGTAAGCCACTAACAATCTAGGTGAAAATTCTGAATCATAATCCACCTCTCTAGAATATTTCAAAATATCAAATACGGCAACGAATCGGGGGCGAAACTTACCCTTCTTCCCGAAACTCATCACACCCTTCATGGGTGACACCTTTAGCATAACACGATCACCCTCCATAAACTCTAAGGGTCAAACATTTCTATTAGCATAACTCTTTTGTCTATAGACTATTAATAATTGGCTCTAAATAACTCAAAACTTCCCCATAACATCATGAAGAAGGTTTGTATCGAGAGCTCTCACCTCAAATGCATTAAACCAACCAATCGTATATCTACATCTCCTACTATGTAGTACCTCAAAGGGAATTATTTGAATATTGGAGTGACATCTATTGTTATAAGTAAATTTTGCTAATGATAAATGCTTATCCTACTATTCCCTAAAGTCTATAACACAAGCATGTAGCATAGCCTCAAGAACCTGAATAGTCCACTTAGACTGGCCAAGATTTGAGGGTGAAAGGTTGTAATCATATCTATCTGAGTGACTAAACCATGCTGCAATCCTCTCCAAAAATGCAAAGTGAAAAAGTATCCTTGATAAAAAATAATACAAACATGGATATCATGCAACCGAACAATCTAACTGAGGTAAATCTTTCTAAATTCTCAACCATCTGGTAAACCTTGACCAAAATGAAATGGATAGATTTAGTCAATCGATCCACAATAATCCAAATAGAGTCAAAATCACCAATGGTACTAGGCAATCCTACGACAAAATCCATGGTAATCGGCTCCTACTTCCACGAAGGAATGGGCATCCTCTGGGGCACTCCACTTGGCCTATGATACACAAACTTAACTCTCTGACAGTTTAAGCATATAACCATGAACTCAAATATTCCCTCTTCCTACCACACCACTATTAGTGCTAGTTCAAATCATGATACATGTTTACTCATGAATGGATGGAATAGCTAAAATTATGTTCCTCTTGCATAAGCAAGCTAGTCAAATCACCTACCTTAGGCACACATATTTGGCTACCAATCCTTAGAACACCTTATAACTCAAGGAATGCCTCCTTTGGTTCTCCCTTTAATACCTTATCTCTCATAATATGCAATTTTTATCCTCAAACTGCCTTTCCTTAATCTACTCCATAAAGGAATAACAAGACTCAATTAAGGTAAGGACACCACTATCCGCAATCTTCAAATGAATTAAACTGTTCTCCAAACTATGAACCTCCCTGGCTCAATGTTGCACCACTATCAAAATAAATGCAAGGCTACCCATACTAGATTACTTACTACTCAAAGCATCAGTTGCCAAATTATCCTTATTCGCGTGGTATAAAATACTCATATGATAATCCTTTAACAACTAAACCCAACATCGTTGTGTCAAGTCCAGATCCTTTTAACTTAAAATATACTAAAGAATTCGGTGGTTGGTGAATACCTAATAGTGAACTCCATACAAATAATGATACCATAACTTTGATAAAATATCATGATGGCCAACTCAAAATCATACTAGGGTAGTTCCTCTCATGGTCATTCAACTGCCTAGAAGCACAGGTGATAACTTTATCCTTTTGCATCAATACTCCACCTAAACCAACTTAAAGTATCACAATAAACTGAAGGAAAAAACTAGGGCTGAAGTCAATAAAGCCTTAAGCTTTGAGAAACTCTCTTCACACTCATACAACCAGTTAAATGTAACATTTTTTTGGATCAATCGAGTTAATAGAGCTGCGATATAAGAGAACCCTTGAATAAATCTGCAATAGTATCTTGACAAGCCAACAAAGTTGTGAATATCAATAGGGGAAGTAGGATGAGTAGAACCACAGACTACCTCAATCCTAGATGGATCAACCATGATACCCTCTTTGGACACCCGTCCCAAGAATCATATTGATCTAAGCCAAAAATCTCACTTGGAAAACTTAGTATACAACCGCTCCTCCCTCAATCGCTAGAGTAGAATCCTCAAGTGCTGGACATAGTCCGTCTTACTCCTCAAATAGAACAAGATGTCATCGATAAAAAAAATAATAAATGAATCCAAGTAAGGTTAAAATACCCTATTCATCAATTCCATGAATGGTGCGGGGGAATCAGTTATCCTAAAAAGCATTACCAAAAGCTCAAAGTAACCATATCGGGTCCTAAAGGCTAGCCTGATCTCAAATCAATTTTAGAAAACATCGAGGCACTCTGAAATTGATTACATAAATTTTGGATCCTGTGAAGGGGTACTTATTCTTGATATAAACCTGTTTAGATGCTTATTGTCAATGTACATCCTCATTGACCTCATTTTCTTTTTCACAATAAAATAGGGGAAACCCATAGTGATATACTTGATTTAATGAACCCTCTATCAAGAAAATTCTAAAGTTGATCCTTCAATTCCTTTAAATAAGATGGAGCCATACGATATGGAGGAATATAAATAGGCTTAGTGACCTTCTCCAAATAAACAGCAAAGTTGATATCCAGATCAGGGTGAACACCTGGAAGGTTTGTATGAAAGATATCAAGAAACTCAAACAGTACCAATACTGAATCCAATGGTGGAGTATCAATAATGGTATCTCGAATAAAAGACAAATAAGAGAGACCCTCTATCAATAATTCTTTGGGAATGAAGGAAGGAAATCATCCTACTAGGGTAAGAACCCCTAGAGCCTTTCCACTTAATCATCAGAATACCTAGTAAGTCTAGAGTAGCTATCTTGGAATAATAATCCAAGAATGAATAGTGATGAGAAATACAATCCATACCTAGAATAATATCAAAATATACCATGTCAAGAATAGTCAAGTCTATCCAGTTATCATATGTTACTATAGAAACCATATAGGATCGGTACACCCGATCCCCCACTAAGGACTCTCTTATAGGTGTAGAAACATATATAGGGGGAGGTAGAGAATCCCCATTATATCAAATCAAGTAGAAAAAATAGGTAGACACATATGAATATGTTGAAACCAGATCAAATAATACTGAAACAGGTCGATGGCATAGTCAAATAATACCTATAATTGCGTTTGAGGCCTTGGCCTCTGGTCTACTTGTTGAATGCATAGAAATGACCCCAACCACTACTAAAAGGAGCATCTCTTCGACCAGAACCTTTTGGAACTATGGCCCTACTGTCACCCCTACTAGTACCCCAACTTCCTTTACCAGACTGCTCTTTCTCAACCTCTTATCTGGGGTATTGGTGCTCTATGTGGCTATTAGGAAATGGGATGGGACCCTTCAATACCCAGTGATGGAAAAAACCTCACCACATGTCCTGGATGTCCATAGGTATAACAAAACCTAAATAGCATGAGCTGCAGTAACAGAACAAAAGATCCTGAATGCCCACTGTAACCTGTTTATCCCTACTGAGAACTATGAAAAATCAACCTCTTATTAGAAGACCCACAACTATCATAAACATTCTTAAAAGTGCACATGGATGCCCGAATCAGCATCTATCAATGATATGATCCACCTCTCCAGAATGAACCTCTTTCGTGTGATGAAGAACCTGAGAATAGAACAGATAAATGGAACCTCTTCCTTTTAATATTCTCAATCATATTATCATCCTTAGCTACCCAAACTATATCAAAAAATGGCTCCCCCTAATGAGCAAACTTAAATATTGCCATACAAATAGTATATGCCAATCCATGAACAAAATGACAAACCCTCTCACTGGGTCCAAAAGATATGAAAAATCTGGATAATGCACAAACCCGAGTCTTATAGTCCGATACTTCCATATCCCCTTGGATCAAAGTCTTAAATCTATGCCTTTTCTCCTTCCTCAAACCCCAAGGGACATATCTGTGATAAAATGCCTGTGCAAACTTGTCCTATGTAATAGGGGGTGATCCGACTAGCCTCTATGCAACATAAGATTTCTACCACTAATAGGCTGGCCCATGTAACTGTAGGGATGTATATAGGACCCTATGTGAGTCTGACAAACTCACACTCTCCGAAAACGCTATACACATATTTATAAACTCATAACCTTATCCACTCTACTACGCTAAAATGTTTGGGATCTATTTTCATGAATTTCTCGTAATGACGCTGCTCATTATTTGACATGGCTTCTCTAAGGATGACTGGACCCTAACACTCAATAATGGTACCTCCTTATCTCTTTGGACTATAGGTGGCTGTAGTACCTGGTCATGTATAATAGAAACCTATTGTTGTTTATCTAAAGTTTGTGCTCCTATATCATCCTAGAAACCATGGGGTATGCTAGATGAATCCTATCATGAGCTATAGTCTCCAACAAACCCAATACATGAAGCAGGATCTCCTATAGCAATGGAGTGGAAATAGTATCCAAAGCTGCATGTGCCTCAACCTTATGAATCTATGGATCTTAAGAGGCTTCTCTAGCCTAACCTCAAACTCGTGCAGCTTCAGTCCCTTTGACCGAGTCCTCTTCAGACCCTTACCTCTAACTGGTAAATCCTCAATGGGAGTAGGGTCAGCCACTTCTATAGATACTAATCTAGTCCTAGATATCTACCATAAAAACAAACCTCGTCAGAACACGGACACACATAAAACAAGATAAGAATAAAAGAATAAAGGTATCATTTTCCTAAAGATTCTATAGCCTATCGAAGATAGGTAACAAACATCTTTGTACCAATCTGTAAGACTCTACTAAACCTTAGCTCGTATACATATGAGACCCATGAAACTAGAGCTCTGGTACTATCTTGTCACGACCCAAAATCCCAAGTCATGATGGTACTTTCCTTAACCCACCTAAATAGCTATCTAGGACCTCTGAAGTCACAAGACTTAGACCTGATCAAAATGAATATAATCAAAACATGCTATAATCTAAACTTAAAAAAGTGTAGAATAGAAAATAAGTGAGTACCAAGTAAACAAAAGGTACTCAACAAGTATCCCTGGTATGACACTAAAACACAATAATGAAGAATCACCACCTACTCCTGTCATCCCAACCATAATCCTCTAGAATCCGAGCTATTTATCAATACAACACTAGCCGTTTATAGTGATAGATAAATAATAGATATAGGGTGTAGGGGTGCTAATGGTAAAAAGAACTAATATAGAAATCATCATGGCACGTGAAAAGATAGTTCCCTCAACAACCGAATTATATCCACGCTAGGAAATTATCAATAAGTCATTACCAATCGTCTCAATGGTGTATTAATACTTAATGAGACCACTTAATTCATATCAACAATAATAGTTAAGGTATTACAAAAAACTTAACAGATGTATAAACAACCAATCAAAATCATACCAAGTATAATATCACATCCTTCATCCATTTAGAGGCAATCCTCCCTCCACAAGCCTATTTTACAACTCATGGGGTAAACCCCACTTTAGAGACAAGCCTCCCTCCACAAGTCTATTTTACAACTCATGGGGTAAACCTCACTCATTGTGGTATGGCCTCATAAGATGGTACACTCCTCGTCCATTACCTTTATATTATCAGTAGTTATATTATATAGTAATTCATCTATGTTCCTCGACTCTTACCTTCATACCATAAATATTTACTCATTATAGCATGCTAGTATGGTCCTTGACCTTGCTTTATTATCATCAATATATGTGCCTACTCAAATTAATGCAAGAGAAAAAAACAATTAGGCTACAATAATTAAGAGAATTATGGCATAATGATGGAAAATAAGTCAACAAGCTTACACACGGGCGAATTATCAACCATATCATAGAGTTATGGAAAACAAAACCCACACACAGGCATAATTCATCCATCAAGTATAACAAGATAAAGATGCAACCGAGGCCTCTCATGGGTACAATATCAAGTATGGAATCAATAAAATATAAGATAACATCTCAGGTTCACTACAAGTCCATATCTATCCTTACTCAAATAGGGAAAACAGACTAATAATTATTTACCTATTTTTATTTCTTGGATTTAACCCTAGATGCTTAACTCTAGTGTCCAGGTAAATAATCCCCATTACACTCAATTAGAAGTAAATAATACATATAGAAAGGATTCGATAATGCTTTGAAAAAGGGTCAAGCCTCCACTTTCCTTAAGAAAATGAGAAACTAATCAAGAGGGTGCTTTGCCTTTTCTTTGTGCCTCCAATTCTGCATAATTTATTAAATGATGAATTTATCATAAAAAGTTATTATAAAAAATATAACTACCTTAATTAGGTCCAAAACTACTTCCAACAACCAAGCCAAAAACCCTTTCCAAAAATTGGGAAGCATGAAATTTAGATCACCCATAACTTGGAGATTCTTAAAATCAAGTTTATAAATCGGGTTTAATTTGATAGATATCATAGAAATTTTACTTATAAAATATATGGGGTTTAATACCCCAAAAGTTATTCTTGCAAAACATAAGAAAGAAAGATGAACCCATATTTCGAATCCCATGAATAATTGGTATTTTGATTGAAAATTTTACTAGGGACTTGAATCTTTGAAACTTGTTAATTGAATCTTCTCAATGATAAAAATATATTCTAATGTATTTAACAAGGGATTTGGATAATGAAAAATGAGGCAAAAATCATGCATGACTTGTATATAAAAAACGGAGTATGTAGAAACCCTGAATACCATTCATTATAAACTGTCAGGAAAGCCAAAATTTAGCTAAGTATGCAGGAGCGGATAAGGCACAACCCGTACCACCAATAGTCTTGGTTTTGGTTTCTCTCACAAACCTAAGAACGTATTGTGCCTCCATTCATCCTGATTTTGGCTATATGAACACAAACCATATATGAATTTTGAGTGTATGACATTATAGACCCATTGGAATTATCAAAGTAGGCATCCAAGGTATTCATGAGCTAATATTCCCCATTGCCGGTAAAATACAAACTTTGGTCTATGTCCAAATGTATCTGGAACTTATGGAACACTATCCAAATTCCATAGACTAAATTTGACCTACCATCCAACAAAATCAATAAAATTTGAATCTGAGTGCTAAATCATCAAATTTTGACCAAAGTCAAACTTTGGCCTTAAAACTCAACGCTATTCTATCAATGAGTTATAATAAACATGAAAATATAGAACTAAAAATTTTTGTCGTCCTAGACCTATTTCTACATTGTGGAGCAAATGTAACTGACAAAATTCTATTATGAGAATTGAAACTCTAATTGAGGTCTCAAAACCCAAATATCTCAATATAAGGGCATCTAATAACTAAGGAAATTCCAAAAATTCTCAACCGTTTAGCTCTAATTTCAAATCCAACCCCCATAAACTAGAAAATTATGACTCGAGAAAACTCTCAGGAAGAGTAAACTAGTAATTTTATCAAAGGTGCCAAAAATGACCTTCATGGACATTATAATGTAGGTTGGAGAAAGATGGAAAGTCCAAGTGTAGTCTAATGTGGTTATTTCACACCATGTTACTTTAAAAAGATGTACCAAAGAATGTGGACCCAAAAATACTCATAATAGTTGATTCATTGAAGTTCTTTCAAAAGTACCATTGGGATAAGAAGTCATTTCAGTTGACCTTGTACTTTCTAAAGTAGAAGATAGACTTCAAGAAGCAAAAGAAAGCATACTTGGGAATATAAATGCATTGTACACTCTTTATGACTTCCCTTGGATATTCATGGTATAGATTATCAACTATTTAATTAGTTTATTATAGACTATCATTATTTTTATACATTATAATATAGATCGACTATACTATATTTATTTTTTCTTGTCTCGATTATAGATTTAGATCTACAAACTTTTATTCATATTGGAAGAGGAGTTGGAAGATCTTAAGAGGTACCTTTGCCTATTCCTAGGCTCCTTAGATGAAACACCTAAGAAAATTAATAATCCCCTTGAAGGTGACAAGTTGAAGAAAAAGAGGAATGCAAATATATGAAATTGTGTACTACTCTCTAGGAATAATTATAAATGTTAACTATATAATGGACTTAATTTCTTTCTGGTAGATTTTTACTCGTACCTCATTCCCACTATCCCTGAAATGGAATAAAGGTACATGTGAAAGTTTCAGGCATAAGAGGACAAGGTGCAAGATGACTTCATCTGTACCTTACAAAGGAATTTTAGTGGGGAAGTCCTTATGTCACCAGATAATGTGTCTGATGATCATGATTTTGAACTAGTATTGGCCTTGTGATGGCCAACGGGTGACTCTAGAAGTAGTAAAACACTTATGTATGGGTTGGCTTTTGGGTTTTGCCTCGGGTTTGGGATGTTGTCTTGTGATGCTACTTGTAGCTTAGTTTGGACTGTGCAGGGCATAGGTTAGGTATAGATATTTGTTTTTATGTATTCATATAGAGTAAGAGTTATGAGGTTCATCTTCTAAGAGTGCATTTAGGGTTGCGGACTTGTTATAACCTTTCTAACACTGTTTGTCTTAGAGGCCAGTTTTTATATAATAATGACTGAAATAGATTAAACAAGAACAAAATGTTTTTTTTGATATTAATAGCAACATAATGAGCTTTTTTTACTTGTTTTAGGTTCGATTGTAAACCAGCACCCTGTAATACCTTTTCTACTTGGTTTAGACAAGGTTTAGTTACTACTAATTAATACTTATGCTGGCACTTGAGTCTGAAATTTGTTCAGAAGTGAGTACAACTTTTTCAAAATAATTCATGCTTATTGACTCCGGACCTTTTTCCCCGGAGGTATTAAGACTTGTGAAACTGAGTTGCCGATACTTGTGGTATGGTGATACTGCTATACTAAGGCATTGGATGATAGGATGTGAGCCTTTCAGAGGCTCAATAATATCAATATGTGAGTTTTTACTATGATTATAGGAATCTTATTTGTTATTGGCATACCTTTTTGGACCTCGTTGTTTTGGGACAGATACACAGGATGAGGGTTCTGCAGTGTAGTAAAGGTATTCGTAGGAAGTCCTTCTGTGGGTCCTGTTTACTGGGCCTTAGAGTATTAGAGGAGGTGTTTACATAATAACCTTTGCATAATTATGTCTATGTTACATTATTGCACTTGTATTCTGCATGTATTCACCGATGGTATGGCAAATCCGAATAAGTGAGCGCGATTTTTGTGTACTCTTTCACTCTTATAGGGGTTTGGAAAGGTTTAATCTACTTTTATCTTGTAGTTAATTTTACTATTTAGTTTCCAACTTTACCTACTTACCACTCTTACTGTATAGGTCATTTGTGCATCATACTTCTTGCCTTACCCTTCCCCTGCTTATCTTGAGGTTACCAATACACCGCCTGATTTCCCCTTAGTTTCTTTGCTATCTATATTATCTTCAATTATGGTTATTATTTTTGTGTTGATGAAAGGTCCCCAGGTACATTACCCTATTCTTACTTGAGTCCCTTCCCTGTGATTAACTAGTATTTCTGTATACTATCAATTTTCTTGCTCCCTTTTTGTGATGTAAGCTTCCTGTGTTGTATTACTTGCTTCAATGACTTGATTATCTTTCTATTTCCTGTTATGTTATATGATTATATTTGTTATTTTTCTAGTGGGTCCTCAAAGCTTACTTGGTATTTATTGCTTCATTGACTTGTACTCATACTACACTTGTGTCCCTTAATACTGATCTGAGTACTAACACTCACCGTTGACTTAGCTGTTTTTCGTGACTTCTTGTTGCTATCACTTTTGGAAATATAGGGTAAGATTTGGACATTCAGATCTGTCCTACATCTCACCGTACTATGTACTCTGTCTCTTTTGTACATTCAACGACAAGCTTTTTATTTATTGATATGTACCCTTATACTTTATACTTAGTAGCTCTGTATACACTAATACTAGGTCTTAGGGAGGTTTGTTGATTCTGTTGTGTTATTCTTATTTTATCATCTGATCTACTTTTTGTTATATTATTTATTGCAATGATATGTACTGTACTTACCATAGTAGCCTATCGCTATGGCTACGTGCTATGATGTTGGTTCTCCTACTGAGGGTTAGTTGGTGCCATCATAATTCAAGAAATTGAGTCATAAAATCTTGGTATCAAATCCTAGGTTTTGACTAGTG
>JBDJHY010690537.1:0-15878 GCA_039654485.1 Withania somnifera | reverse complement strand
TTTGATATGAGGCAGCGATAACTAAGTTTACATTTGTAATTTGAGGTTATTATTAGTGTGTGAGGAGAATGGTCGAGTACCCCAGGATGATCATTTTTTTTTTGAATTTTAGATATCATTTCTATTTGGTTCTAGGGTTGATTCCAGGTTGGTGGGTTGATTTGATGATCGATGTTCAGGTAGTTACTCTGATTTTAGTTTCTAGGATGAGAGTAAGGTTGTCTTTACAGAATGGGTCAATTTCCATTCATGGTACTTGGTGTTGTTGCTTAGCCTGTTGGTATCAGTTGCATTTTCGTGATGATGTTGGTCGATTAGACCCGAGGAGATAGTAGTTTTAAGATCTCTTATGTAGGGTTTGTTAGTTTCTAAAAATACGTTATGGATAGGCATTGGTCTTTGTATATCCAGAGTTAATGATTTTATTCAGACCATTCTTCTTAAGGCCATAGTACCAGATATTCCATACAACTGAGTATAGCAGATATGTGTAGAGAGTCTTACTACTTTTATGTTTGAGAGGTATTTTTCTTATATGAGATCCCATATCTATTTATTTCAAATAGCGTCACACGATTCACTTCTTGATTTGCTGAGGAAAGTACGATTCTAATTTTCTATCCATAGACTACAACTAGTTCAAACGGATTATTTTGGTACCTCAGGATATATTGCAAGCTTGTGTCCTCGATATTGGTAATGGTTGAGGTTGAAATTTGGCCTTGATAAAACTTTAGATAAAAACATTTACTATTCTAGTGTTCATATGGTTCCATTCGGGGTTTGTTTTCCTGATGCTTGAATTGCCAGCAAGTAAAGTTCGAGCACCACAGACTAGGTGGTGTGTTGTTGTGACACCCTATTCCCGAGTGGAAGTAGGAACTAATTATCATGTATTTTATTTCTAGACTCCCTTATACTTCCAGGCATCAAGATTGTATACGGGTCATCATGGATAGAATGACCAAATTTGCTCACGTTCTACTGACTTTATCTTCTTGGGGTGCTGAGAGACTTACAGTCTTGTATGTTAGGAGATTATTTCTCTGCATGGGGTGACACTTTCTACCATATTAGATAGGTGTATGCATTTTTCTTCATGGTTATGGAGGATTGTATTGTGTGACATAGGTGTAGAGGTACCTCTGAGTATGATTTTTCACCCACAGACAGACATGCAATCTGAGCGGACCATTCAATTACTCCAATATATGCTCTGGGCTTGTGGTTTTGATTTCAGTGTAGCTACGAGCAACATTTGTTTTTGAAAGTGTTCTCCTATAATAACAACTATTATTCCAACTTTTAGATGGAACTATTCAAAGCTTTGTATGGTAGACATTACAGATCACCGATTGGTGGGTACAATAGTGTTTAGATTTGACCTCAAACTTTTGATTTGATTTGAGATGCTATATAGAAGTTCATACCTATTTGGGTTAGATTTCAGAGAGCATATAGTAGACAAAAGAGCTACACCAAGTACTGACTTTCTTCCTGGGTTTAGTATTGGGGACTTAGACCGCAGACTCAGTTGGGACCATATGAGATCACAAAATAGATTAGCAGGTTGCCTATAGATTGGACCTACCTTCAGAATTAGTGGCAGTACACCCTATTCCATCCTTATTTCTGTGCCACATTGTTATATACTAGATTTTCTCATACATTTCATTATGAGCCAGCTTGACTAGATGACTGGTTAGTTTGTGTCAAGAAACCTGAGGAAGTTATTGATAAAAGATGTAAACGGATTAGGTCCAAAGATATTTATGTTATGAAAATTCGATGGGCGCATGGTCCAATCGATGAGGCCATTTGAAGGTTAAGAGAATCATGTGAATTTTGCATCTTTGTTATTTCATACTTTAGATTCTCCTTCCTTCTTAACTTTCGCAGATGAAAGTTTCTTTAGTGGTGGAAATTGTAATGGCCGTCTGGTCTAGTTTCGTGATTCCCATGATTTTTCTGTATTTAGAGCATTCTTATAACTTCCCCAAGCCTTTTTTGACTTGCAAGGATTGATAGGTTGGTTCCTTAGCAGTTTTACAATTTAAATTACTTTATATTTATAGCTTTTTTGGGCCATATTTAGCATATACGACCTTGAATCGCTTTTTTGTTGATTTTGTTGAGTCCTTAATATCAATTACATAAAGATTTCATATATGGATTTTCAGAACCATAATACATTTCCATCTCGTGCAGTTTTGGACTATTTTTGGAAAAGTTGTAAGGAAGCCCCACAGTGGCTGATAAATTGGCCAAATGGTCGATAAATTAGTTGTCGATAAATCATACAGTTGAATGATAAATTGTCCATTTTGATTGAAAAGTTGGCCATTTAGTTGTTGGCCTATAAATAACATCTTTATGAAATATCTGGCCATTTCTCTCATTTCTCCTCAAGCTTCTTCATCTTTGGGACTAAATTTATTATGATTTTAGTCCTGATTGAAGTTTTTGATCCATAGAATCGTGTTGTGGGAGGTTTTATGCTCATTTCTACTAGGTAACCCCTCTGTTTCTCTATTGTAATAAAGTTATCTATTTACATAATGTATCCAGTCTTGTTTCTTCATTATATACCGTCAGTTTGAGCGCTATATTTTACCAAATTTTGAATGAGTTGTACTCTATGTGTTGGTATAAATATTTTATTTTTCTAAGATATTAGGTTTTTCGGACCCATTTTTAGTTTAGATTTTAACCCCGCCATTATATAGCTATATGAGTCTTGTTTAATTCCTCTAAACTCATGGATTATATTTTTTCTAAATTTGTACGACACCATTATCATTCGTGATTCTCAGCCTCTTCCACTGTGACTTTTGAGGTTCTTCCAGCACCAGGTTGGCTACGGTCTACTTTATTTGGACTGTGTATTAGTGTAGTATATGTATGGTAAATTGTCAACTAGGGGATGTGACTACTAGTTGGAGCCTGGATATGCTTATTCTTCCATCCTTTGGCGTATGTAGCCAGTTTGTAGCTTAGTTACTTACACTGAGCCTAACCGCATATCCAACGCTGACTCTGCAACATCTAGTATGGTTTGTATAGGAGTATAACCTTTGGTGCGTATAACTTAACACTGACTCTAGAACATATACTGGTTGGGAGGGGATTATACTAGTGGTTAGATCTTAGTTTCTATCCCCTGGTTTATAATGGTTTCTTTAGAGCTAATCTAGGTAGGATGATTGTTCTTTGCTCTACCTGAGGTATTGCGTATGACTAGAACTTGTGCGGTACTTGGATATTAATACCTGGATATCAATTTTCTAGATTTTAGCATCCCTGTGTAGTGATATTGTACCCTAGCCCTGTGCAAGCTTAGGAGTTTGTTGTATTGGACTAAAATATGATAGATCATGTTTTCTTTGTATAGGTATGTGTTGAGCCCTTAACAAGCACCCTTTGGGTGGTTGTGGCATCTTTGGTCCGACTACTCGTGGCTCGAGACCGTAGTTAGGCTAGGAGAGGATGTACCTTTTGACTAGGGCTTGGCAGCTACTCCATGGATTTTAATTAGAAGTCTTAGTGTTTTATCTTGTTGATTGGTCTAGTACAACAATCATGAATTAATTTTTTTAAAAGGCAACTTGATTTTGATAGAGTATTATACAGAAACTAATTTCATATATACTTACATCTTCCACGACTATGCTCGTGAATAGTATGGAGCTAGTTTCTCACACCATTTATTCTTATTTTCTCACTATTACTGTGATATCTGGATATTTCCTACATGAAGATAGTTGGATTATTTACTTAGATTTGGATTTTTCCTACATGGATGCACTTGAGTTTTCCACTGAGATATGATATACTGGCTGAACATGAGTTTTGCCATTTTTCCCTAACTACTATACCACCAATTGGCTTTTTATAAGGATTTTGTATGTGGGATTAGATCCCTCCACATATCCTGTAACACTGGGTGGCTATGCCTAAGATATTACTAATAGGTAGGAGCTGCAACCCGAAGGGTAGTATATTAGAGTAGGAGGGGTAAGTGACAGGGAAGCTTCTGTGAGTTCGCTCCTGGCAAAGTTTTTTGCATCGACGAGGGTGCATATTTCACTATTCACTTTCAACACCCCTTTGCATTGCATCCCTAGGCGCTTGGTTGCACTCCTCGAGGCTTATGGGAAAAGTCCCATTAGGTTGCTTATATACTGATGTGTTAGCTAGAATTTGTGGCTACTATTCTATGTTGTTAATTACTTTCCTTAAATTAGCTACTATTACATTCAATAGTTACATTCCCTGTGTTAAGCTCTTCTTCTATTGGTCCTTGGTTGTGTTGGTTAAGTTGGAGCTCCAATTATGTGACACGCTTGGTGATGATTTGTTTGTGGCCCATATTCTATGTGTTATACCTTGATAGTGACTTTCCTTTATACATGTTAGTTGATGTTGAACACACTGATAGCTAATCCTTCATCGCATTTTCTAGATATTACTATAGTTACCCTTTTATGTTGTACATAACGTGCTACTACCCAATTTGTTGTTGATCGTTCTTTACCTTACTTATGCTTACTTTTTCCGGATCGACCTATGATGCCTACTGGGTACCCTTTTGTTTTATACTCATCCTACACTTTTGTATCTTTTTCTAATGCAGGTCTTAGCAAGATTCATTAGGACGGACACGATCGTGTAAGATAGTTTGGTGCTGTTTCTGGAGATATAGTGAGCAATTAACGTTCATGCAGGTCGGTCCTCCTTGGGTCTTCACAGTTGTTCTAGTTGGAGCTTGGATAGCTATTTCGTAGTTTTTTCCCCATTGTGGGTTTTACTTTCTTTATATAGATTCTCTACAACCATGATACCAGGTTCTCGAGAGTTATTTTCGGTTGGATATTTTCATGTTCTTCTTCTGTTTCTTATTTTAATCTCCCTTCTCCTTTTATTTTATTTCTTGTTTACTGGTTGGTCGCTTTACACTCTAGGATGGGTTAGGCTTGTCTACGGTGGGATATAGACGCCATCACAACTTGATTTTCGGGTTGTGACAACTATACATTGGACATTTGAATAAGAAAATGAACAGTTTCTAACTTTGATAGAATTGCAATTTTAACACTCATACTTAGAAACAATCATAGAAAAGAGTAACTAATCATTATTCAAAAAGATAAAAAAATAATAAAATAAAGTCATGCTCTTTTAACCAAACTTTGAACATATTTATAAGATATTCTTGTAGATAAACAAAACCACTAAGTAACAGTGGACTTCCAATTTCTGGAGGATTGAGAACCCTAGAGTTTCATAGAAAATATTTCAACAATGAAATTTGATTTTTGTAGCTAATCTACTAGAAATCAAAGATTCAATATAAGGATGAGGAAAGGAGAGATTAATTGATTTCTATACCACAACACTGAGCAACTTTATAACACATCAAAAGAAGATTTGAAATAAAGACTTACTAGAAGATATGCTAATCTAAGAAAGAAGGAGAACTACTTATCAATATTTAAAGAATCTATCCTGAATTAAGGAAACATTATGGAAATAAGAGAATAAATAGCGTATACGCACAACTAAAATGACGCAGGATGTGTAGCTCAACTGATATACAAATTTAGATCTGACTGGATCAAACTTCAAACAAGAAAATTAGCTAATCCATAGGAAAAAATAAAGATCCCAATAATTTCCATCACTAAGTGATTCAAATGTAATGACACTCAAAATTATTTTTCGTGTTTCATGACTCATTCATACTTAAGAGTGTTTTTGCAACTTCCCCAAGTTGCTCATGACTGTCTAGGATCGATAGGTTGGGTCCTTGACAGTTTCTATAATTAATTCCCTTATGATCATAGATTCTTCTAGACTTACTATGAATATGATCCTGAATGTTCTTTTCATCTATTCAGTTGAGTCTGGATTATCGATTACATAAAATTCCATATATGGATTGTCATTAATCAGACCCCGTTTCCATTCTGTGTGCTTTTTTAAATTCCAAAAATCTATCAAGGAAGGGCCGCGGGGACCGATTTATCAGCTAGGCGATAAATTGGTGGCCAATAAATCGTCCAAATGACCAATGTATCTGTCAGTTAGTGGGCCTTTATATATTTTTCTTCAACATGAAGTTTATCATTTTTTCCCATTATTAGAGCTTTCTTGGTAATTCAACAGTAATTTGAGAGCAATTGAAGGTGTTTATCCAAGTTTTGATCTGTAGAAACTTGTTGTGGTGATTCTATGATCATTTATACCAGGTAATTCTTAATTTTGTGTTATAATAAAGTTTTCAGGCTTATATCTTCCACTTCTACCGTTAGTTTAAGCCCTATTTGTACCATATGATGTATGAACTGTGCTCTACATGTTGGCGTAAATATTTTCTTTTTCTGAGCTAGTGGTGTTTACAGACCCATTTTTCGCTTGGATTTTAACCCGCTATTTATATTGCAATATGGATGTTATTTTACTACATAAGCTTATGTTTTTACTAGACTCACACAATTTCGAGTGTCATATGTGAATTTTAGATATTTGGGCACACTTGTCGAGGACATCACCAGAATCCAGGTAGGCTATGGTCTACTTTCTTAAGACTTGGTATTAGTGTTGTATATGCATGGAAAGTGCCATCTCGGGGCTGAGATTACTAGTCGGTCCACGATATGTTCTCTCTCTAGGCCTATGGCCTACTTAGCTGGCTTATAGCTTAGTTTCTTACTTTAGGGCTATAGTTCCCTACTTACATGTTCAACACCGACTCTTTAATGTAGTGTTGTTAGGGGAGGAGTAATACCATTGGTGCGTGTTGGTTATACATTGAGTTTGGAATGTAACGAGGTTGGGGAGGGGATTACACTAGTGGCTAGAGCTTAGTAGCTATCCCTTGATTTAGGCTGGTGGCTTTAGAGTCAATCTTGGTAGGCTGATTACTTTGTGTTCTACCTGTAATGTTGCGTATGATTAGGAACTTTGTGTTCCTTGGCCATTTATAGCAGGATGCAATTTGTCTGGGTAATTGGCATCTTCAGAATAGTTTAGCCTGTTGATTGGATATGTATAGTGAGCATGCATTAAACATTTTAAAACGTAACTTGAATTTTGAAAGAGTAATAACCGAAAATTGATTTCATATATACTTATATCTTCCAAGACTTCTATCATGAGCATTATGGAGCTATTTTACCACACTACCTAAGGCTATTTATTATTATCTTTGTGATTTCTTGTTATTGACTACATGGAGGTGGTTGGATTTCTTCGAGATATGGATCTTTGCCTACATCGCTGGACTTGAGTTTCAATTGAGATATGGTATACGAGCTGAGCCTGAGTTTTGGGAATTCTTGGCCTTGATGACTATGATACTCATTTTTTCTTTACAAGAAATTATGTACGTGGGAATGAATCCCTCTACAGACCCTCCGAGATGGGTCGTCATGCCTGGGGTATATTGCACGGTTGGGTAAGGGGCATATTGGGGTAGGTTGGGTAAGTATATGGGGAAGCCTCTGTCGGTCTGATCCTAGGAGAGTCTTGTACCTGGGAGGGTGCGTATGAGAATTATTTATTTTTAGCACCCTAGTGCGTTGTATCCTTTTATGCTTGGTACAGGGATTAGGAGGGGAGTACCTATTGAGTTACTTTATTGCTCGATTGTACCTACCAGTAGAATAGGGTGTCGGCTGGGTTTGGTTGCTAGTAGACCTTATTTGTTTCCCTTTTGTCTTCGGTAGGTGCTATCACTTACTATATTTACAGTTAGCTTAGCCTGTTGATGGTTTGGTATTCTCTTATTGGTCCTTTCTTGTGCTAGTTACATTGGATCCCCAAGTACGTGTCATATTTTTTCATGAGTCACTTGTTACCCAGATTTGGGGCCTATGCCCTAATTGTGACTCTCCTTCATATTTCTTAGCTAGTACGACACCCACTAATAGATGATCCTTTACCACACTTACTAGCTATTACCGCAATTACCCCATTTTGGTTGTACATTATATGCCACTCCCCTATTTGGTTATGATTGATCTTTACCTTGCTTATGCAACTTTTTCCTAGTTGGCCTATGATGGCTACTGGGTACCTGTTATTTTGGTACTCATGCTACACTTTTGCATCTTTTCCTGATGTAGATTTTAGTGCGAGTCATCTGGACGAATGCAATTGTGCTGAATAAATTGATATGATTTAGGAGATATGGTGAGAATTTGACATTCATGTTGGCTGGACCTCCTTCTATCATCACAGGTTTCCTAGTTGGAGTCTGGATAACTACCTTCTGGTTTTTTCCCTTTATGGGTTGTACTTTGTACTTTTTGTAGATAGATTTTCTACAGCCATGAACACCAGATTCTGCGGAGTCATGTTCATTTGTGCATTTTTGTGTTCTACTTTTATTTCTTCTTTTTATATCCTTTCCCTTTTCTTTTGGGTTCTCGGTACGGGCCCACCGTAATTTACTTTAGGTCAAGGTTAGGCTTGTCTGCCGATTAGATATAGACGCCATCACAACTCAAGTTTTTGGTTATGGCAGAATAGTATCAGAGCCAGGTTTATACGTGTCTTTGTCTATAAGAGAAGGAGTCTGGTAGAGTCCCGCAGATCGGTACATAGACTTTCATATCTTATATTCACGAATCTACATGGATCTTTTATTAGAATGACTTTTGTTGAACCTTTCATACGAGGAACCCACTGGCTTCTTAGTTACTCATTTTGGTATTATTCCTCCACTAATGGTCCATACACAGTCAACGCTTAGAGGTGATGATGCTTCCCTGCTTCCACAGAGAGCTCCAGTTAGGGGAGGGGTAGAGCTAGATCCCAAGGGTGAGGTTGGGCTAGAGTTGAGAGGAATGAGCTTGTACCTACAGATATACCTCCACTATAGATATAACCACTTTTGGATGATGTACTTAGAGATATGTGGCAGAATATGCTTGCTATGTTTGGTAAGGCACCCACTGATGAGGGTTAGGCTTCAGCCCAGGAATAAATGCACAGATTTCCCTAATCATCTCTTCTAGTTTAGCCGGTACCAGTGGCATCCATAGTTCCTCCGCCACAGCCTATGCATATGGGGCCTTCGAGGTTTTTTGGTGATCCATATAAGATCCATATGAGTTTATTGCAGAGTGCGAGAAGAGGATGAAAACATTGGGCTTGAGGAAAACACATGGAGTTTATTTTATTGGGTATATGTTAGAGGGTCGGGCTAAGTCCTGGTGGAGGTCAGATAGAGAGAGCAGACCAGCAAGGTATGCACCTATGACATGTAGCCAGTTTGTGGATGCCTTTATTGATCAGTATGTTCCTTGGAGTGTTCTCAAGGAACTCAGAGCTTAGGTTTTGAACTTTCAGCAGGGATCGATGATGGTTTTTGAGTATGAGGCTCAATTTATGCAGTTTTTAAGGGGTGGGGCTGCTATTATATCGATTGAGGGGATTAATACTAGAGATAGGAAATGTTGAGTAATTAATGGCTAAGGTAGTTCCTTATTAGTAGTGGTTGATCAAGCCCATATTATGGAGAGGCATCTTCACTTGGCTAAGGGGTGACGATAAGAGGTAGTGCCATTAGGGCGATTTTAGTGGGTCTAGATCCTATGGGATATGGTATGATAGATGTGTATCTCATCATCATCATAAGTACAAGGGACATCCTTGTAGACCAGTTCAGGCCTCCTTACCGTCAGCCAGTGGCAATTAGAGTAGCCAGCCTACCAGGGGCACATCTATAGGGGTTTAGGGTCGTAGTGGTGGGGCTAGTTCCGGTTGAGGAAGGTATTGTAGTTTATTTGGGTGTGGTGACATGGACTACTATGTTATAGATTGTTTGCGATGATGGGATATTCAGCTAGCAATGCAGGCCACCAAGCCCTTACAGACAGTACCACTGCCAGTAAAAGGTGGTCGAGCAGTGACCCAAGGCGGTTGTGGCCACAGGGGGAGAGAAAGGGACAAAGGAGGTAGTCATCAGGGACTCATTAGTTTTATATTGAAAATGATAGATCCTAAATAGAGGTTTCCAAGCAGTGGTTACGAGTATGTTATTTCTTTGTCACTAGTCGGCCTTGGAATTGTTTGACCCTGTTTCTACATATTCTTATATGTCTGTGTACTTTTCGCCTCTTTTGAGTGTTACATATGATCCTTTACCTATGCCCGTGAGTGTGTCTACTCCAGTAGGTAAGCCTATAGTAGTGGAACTGATTCACTAAGCTTTTTCAGTGACTATACGAGAGTTTAACTCTCGGACTGATATTGTGACTCTAAACATAGTTGATTTTGGTGTGATACTGGGAATCAATTATTTTATCTCCTCACCATGCAGTCCTTGATTGTTTCTCTAAGACTGACACCTTATCTATGCCTAGGTGTCACCGATGGTGCGACAGGGTCCTATTAGCCACTCCCCAGTGCCAACGATATCTAATATGTAGGATAATATATTCTTACCCAGGGGTTGTATATCTTACTTATCCTATATCCATGATGTGAGTATTGATCCTCCTTCTCCTGAGTCTGTGCCTATTGTTAGATATTTTTTTATGTTTTCCCTAGTGAGTTGCCTAGAATCCCACTTGAACGTGCTGTCGATTTTCTATAGAGGTTGAGCCAGGCACTAGCCCTACTTGTATTGCACCTTATTTCATGGCTCCAGTAGAGCTCCAGGAGCTCAGCGTTTAGCTTCAAGATCTATTTTACAGGGGATTTATCCTCTCTAGTGTTTCACCATGGGGAGCTCTAGTGTTATTTGTGAAAAAGAAAGATGGGACTATGTTTATGTGTATTGACTACAGACTATTGAACAAGGTTACCATTAAGAATAAGTATCTTTTTTTTGTGGATTCATGCTCTTTTTGGTCAGCTTCAGGGTGCTAAGGTGTTTCTGAAGATTGACTTGATATTGGGTTATCACCAGTTGAGGATTTAGGATGGAGACATCCCAAAGACTGAGTTTTGAACCCGGTATAGACACTATGAGTTCCTGGTTATGTCATTTGGGCTGACTAATTCCCCAGATGCATTTATAGATCTTATGACTAGAGTTTTCAGGTACCTTAATTCTTTTTGTGATTGTGTTTATTGATGACATCATGGTTTACTCTCGAAGTTGGGAGAAACATAAGGAAAATTTGAGAGTTGTACTCCTAACTTTGAGTATTGAGAAACTTTTTACAAAATTCTCAAAGTGTGGTTTTTGGCTAGGTTCTGTTGTATTATTCAAGAATGTCATGTCTCTAGTTGGTATTAATGTAGATCTAGAGAAGGTGTCATCCTTTTGTGATAGGCCTAGACCTATTACTCCCTCTGAGGTACGTAGTTTTGTTAGGTTAGGTGGCTATTATAAATAATTCGTGCAGGGATTTTCATGTATAGCAGCTCTTATGACTAAATTGACCCAGAAGGATGTTGTTTTTTGGTGGTCTAAGAATTGTGAGTCCAGTTTTCTAAGGCTTAAGGAATTGCTCACTTTGGTACTAGTATTGTCACTTCTAGTTGAGAGAAAGCCCTATACGATTTATTATGATGACTCCGACATTGGTTTGGAGGTGTATTAATGCAGTTGGGTAGAGTCATTTCTTATGATTCACGTCAGTTAAAGGTTCATGAAAAAAACTACCCCATCTATGATTTAGAGTTAGCGGCGGTAGTCTTCGGGCTCAAGATATGGAGACGTTAAATCTAGGGAGTTCACTGTGATATTTTTACCGATCACTACAGCCTACAACATATATTGAGCCAGAGGGAGCTCAATCTCAGACAGAGAAGATGGATCAAGCTCCTGAAGGACTATGATATCAGCATTTTGTACCATCCATGCAAAGCGAATATTGTTGTAGATGCCTTAGGATGAAAGGCTGCTAGTATGGGTAGTTTGGCTTCCATCTCAGCTTCAGAGAATCCATTAGCCTTGGACATTCAGTCACTGGCTAACCGTTTTGTCCGATTGGACTTATTGATCCAAGCAAGGTCCTTACACATGTTTGGGCTAGACCTACTCTATTTTATCAGATCCGACAAAGACAGTACGAGGACAAATCATTGGGTCATATTCAAGAGTTGGTTCTAAGGGGTGATTAAAGCGGTGCATCCTTAGACTTAGATGACATGTTATTGATGGGTAGCCATATTGAATTCCCAAGGTGGATGATTTGATTCAGATTATTCATTTTTAGGCCCACTTTACTATATAATCCATACATTCAGGCATTGTAAAGATGTGCAATGATTTGAGACAGCACTATTGATGGCGTCTTCTGAGATCAGATGTTACCAGGTTTATTTACCGATGCTTGAACTACCAGCAAGTGACGTTCGATCAAAATAGACTCGGGGTTGAGTGACAGTGACTCTCTATCCCTGAGTAGAAGTAGGAGAGGATTACTATGGATTTTGTTTTTGGACTCTCTCGTACTTCCAAGTGTTATGATTGTATATGGATCATCATGGATCGTTTGACGTATCCCCTCACTTTTTACCGATATTATCATCTTGGAGTGCTGAGAGACTTGTCTTCTTGTTTGGTAGAGTGATTCTTCGTCTGTATGGAATGATAGTTTCTATCATATCAAAACAAGGTACGCAGTTTACTTTTCGGTTATGGAGGACTATTTAGTGTGAGATAGGTATAGAGGTAGCTACTTATGTCTTTTCTCCTACAGATAGATAAACAGTCAGAGCAGACTATTCAGGTACTCCAAGATATAATTCGATCTTGTGATTTTGATTTAGTGGGACTGGGATTAGAATTTTCTTTGGAAGAGTTATCTCACAAAAACAGCTACCATTCCAGTACCCAGATGACACCATTCGAGGATTTATATGTAAGGCATTGCAGACTGTAGATTTATTTTTACTATAGTGTTGAGATTACCATAGATTTTTGACTTGATTTAAGATTCCACAAAGAGAGTTTGGATTATTCAGGATAAATTAAGGATAGAACAGAGCCAACACAGGATCTTTGCAGATCATAGATGTCATCCTCTAGAGTTCAGTGTTAGGGACATGGTATTGCTGTAGGATTAAAAGGAATTATATGATTTGGTCAGAGTGGTAAGCCTAGCCCAAGGTTTATTAGGCCTATAAGATGTTCCATCTGTGAAGGTTCGTTGGACTCACCACCTGGTTAAGGAGGCTACCTGAGAGACGGGGAGGGATATGCGAGCCCAGTACCCCTATTTAACTCTCTAGGTATTCCCTTCTTTGCTTAACTTTTGCATATTAATTTCCTATTGTGGGGGATGTTATAATGACGCTCGATATTATTTCCATGTTCTCGGGACTCTTTGGTTCTTAGAGCGTTCCTGTAGTTTCCCCACATTACTCATGAATTGCTGGGATCGATATGTTGTGTTCTTGGAAGTTTTTATAGCTTAATTCTTTATAATCATAGCTTCTTAAAGACTTAATCAGCTTATACAATCCCGAATGTAATTTTCATCAATCCCATTGGAGTATGGAGTATGGAGTATCGATTACATAAAGATTCCATACATGGTTGTCAAAATTGGACTCTGTTTCCATTCTGTGTGCTTTTTGATTTTTTTTTTAAAATTGTCAAGGGAGGGACGCAGGGATCGATTTATTATCCAGGTGACGGATAAATTAGTGGCTGATAAAATGGCCAAATGACCTATTTATCACTGGCTGATAAATTACCAAATGAACGTATCTTCGGTAAGTCGATGGGCCTTTATATATTTGTCTTCAACACGAAATTTCTCATTTTCCCCATATTTTAGCAACTTTCTTGGAATTTCAAGAGTAATTTGAGAGCTATTGAAGGTGTTTATCCAATTTTTAACCTGTAGAAACTTGTTATGGTGATTCTATGTTTATTTTTATGAGGTAATTCCTCATTTTATTATTGAAACAAAGTTTCTAGGCTTATATCTTCCATTTCTACCATTTATTTGAGCCCTATGTCGTACCATATGATGTATGAACTGTGTTTTACGTGTTAGTGTAAATATTTCCTTTTTCAGAGCTATTTGGGTTTATGGGCTCATTTTTAGCTTGGATTTTAACTGCCCTATTTATATAGCAATATGGGTCTTGTTTTACTCATCTTGACACATTAGTTAGGTTTTTGATAGCCTCACATGATTTAGATTGTCGTATGTGATTTTTGGATATTCAGGCATGCTTCTTAAGGACATCATTGAAATCTAAGTAGGCTATGGTCTACTTTCTTCAGATTGGGCATTAGTGTAGTATATGCATGGTAAGGTGCTAGCTCAGAGCTGAGATTACTAGTCGGGCCCTAATATGCTTACTCTTTAGGCCTATGACCCACTTAGCTGGCTTATAGCTTGGTTACTTACCTTGGGGCCATAGTGCCCTACCCGCGTGTTCAACGCCAACTCTGGAACGTAGTGTGGTTGGGGGGGATAACACCTTTGGTGCGTATTGGTTATATGCTGACTCTGGAATGTAGTGATGTTGGGGAGGTGATTATACTAGTGATTAGAGCATATTAGCTATCTACTAATTTAAGTTGGCAGCTTTAGAGCCGATCTAGGTTGGTTGATTACTTAGTGTTCTTCTTATGATATTGCGTATGATTAGGGCATGTGTGGCCTTTGGACATATATAGCAGGATGCAATTATGCTAGGTAGTTTAGCCTATTGATGGGTATGTGTAGCGAGCATATATTAACTATTTTAAAAGGTTACTTGATTTTGACAGAGTAATAACCGAAAACTGATTTCATATATACTTATATCTTCCTCAACTGTGCTCATGAGCAGTATAGAGATATTTTAACATGCTACCCGAGGCTATTTTCTCACGATCATTGTGATTTATGGTTATTGCCTACATGATGGAAGTTGGATTTCTTTGAGATTCTGATTTTTGCGTACATGGATGGATTTGAGTTTCCATTGAGATATGGTATACAGAATGATCCCGAGTTTTGAACATTCTTGGCCTTGATGACTATAGAATTGATTTTTTATTTATAAGGATTTATGTACCTGGGATTAGATCCCTCCATAGACCGTCTGACCTAGGTTGTCATGCGTGTACGTCGCATGGCTGAGGAAGGGGTATGCTAAGGCAGGTTGGGTACGTATATGGGGAAGCTTTTGTGAGTCCGCTCCTGGCAGAGTCATTTACCTGGGGAAGGAACGTATGGGTACTATTTATTTTTCAGCACCCTTGTACATTGCATCCTTTCGCGCTTGGTTGTACTCTTCAGGGATTAAGGGGCAGTACCTATTGGGCACTTAATTACTTGATTGTACCTACAGGTAGATTAGGGTGCCGACCGGGTTTTTTTGCCGGTAGACCTTGTTTATTTCCCTTTATTCTCCAGTACATTCTATTCACACACTTACTGTATTTACCGTTAGCTTAGCCTGTTTATGGTTTTGTATTCTCTTATTGGACTTTAATTTTTTTGGATACGTTGGAGCTCCAGGTACGTGTCACATGTGGTCATGAGACGCTTGTGGCCCAGGTTTTGGGGGTTATACCTTGATAGTGATTCTCCTTTATACTTGTTAGATTGTACTGCAACCATTGATGACTGCTTACCATAGTTACTCCATTTTGATTGCACATTATGTGCCACTGCCCTACTGGGTGCCAATTTTTTTGGGGACTCATGCTACACTTTTGCATCTTTTTTTATGCAGGTTTTAGTGTGAGTCATCTGGACGGACGCAATCATGCAAACTAGATCAGTATGGTTTAGGAGATACGGTGAGTAGTTGACATTCATTCTAGCCAGACATTCTTCTATCGTCATAGTTGTCCTAGATGGAGGCTAGATAGTTATCTTATGGATTTTCTCCGTCATGGGTTGTATTTTGTACTTTATGTGTAGAGATGCTCTACAATAATGACACCAGTTCTAGGGAGTCATGTT
>JBDJHY010690217.1:0-15880 GCA_039654485.1 Withania somnifera | reverse complement strand
CAACTCATAAATTGAACCTCTCAAGCATATTGTTGTATGATCAATAATCACCCATTATAGTTATCCTCCCAACTTACACATGCTTAGTCTATAGCTAATAACACACAAAAAATAGCCCAAACCCATGGGAAAAACCCAAATCCAACCCATGATAATATGTCCTACACTTCTGTAGTTACACTAATAGCCACAATAAGGCCACAACTAGGTCAAATGCACAGTATTACACCAAATTCCATTAGAAAGAGAGATGATAAGGAAAAATAGAGGTCACTCTACCAACCTAATATATACAACCCAAGGATACTATCTAGTATAGTCAAATTATTATTCGCCCAACCCTAGAATGTGATAGCCGAAGACTACCTTTAGTTTGACGAAAATAAAGCTACGTCCTATGAAAGTCAGATTGTCTAGCCTAAAATAGTTCCGAATGGGGTCAAAACTAGAAAAACAAATATCACCACATCAAATCATTTATAACAATACATTTGATTTCAATTTAAAAGCTAAGTCAAAATTCGTGTCCAAATCAGGCCTGCGAGAACCGCTAACCGAACACAAAAATCAAAATTGCCACAGAGTTTCCAGCAACACCAAAAACTCATGCTCAGAAGATGAACACAATTTTAGTGAAAATTAGGCTCAAAATTTCCCAAAGAAGAAAATAACAAGAGTGCAAAACTTCACCAAATTCTATGAGTAAAACAGAGAATTAAAATATCAATAATAAGGGGAAGGTGATCGTCAAAGTGAAATGCACCTCAACATGCTCCCATAATGATAGCTAACAAGCTAACACATAGGAATTCACATAGAATTAACAAGGATAAATAATGGATGACGTAGACAAGATTATGGAAGGTCCAAGGTGGAAATACTCACCAATTGATGATGAAAACACAAGAACCTTAATTCAAATATAATTTAACCAAGGTGTCACGATAATTTCCTAGAGAATTGTATGTGTAGAGAGAGGATTTATAGTGAGAAGAGTGAGGAAAATAACTAAAAAATATCGAGGAAGATATATATACTGCCATGACTAAGCCTTTATAATCGTGTGGCTAGATGGCATTATTATAAGGCTAAACATGTTTTTGTCATCGCGATTGAGTAGAGAAATAGGATAGGACGTCACGATTATGAAAAAGATTCACATTGCGATGAATTAGGAGTTATAGATTCACGACCGCAAAAGAAATCATTACGATCTCGATGAAATAAGTCAAAGACCTTTATGGTCCAATGCCTCATCTTCACGACCCCGAAGAACAAAATGGGGATGCACCAGCAACAAAACTAGCAAAACACAAGTCTCCAATCACCCTTCAAAATGGGTTTGATGTATGATATAATAAAACCAATGGTGCTACAATATTGAAATTGATATTCTAGACTCACTAGAGCAGTTGAAATTCCAGTACAAGGTTGTTTCACATAAATATTGACGAAGTCAACTCTTAAAACCTAAAATACATAAAATCAACGAAAATCCTAAAATGAGTCCGGATACCACGAGAAGCAAACAAAGACACTACCTAACCCAACCTAGGTATTTCAAAGCTGATGGCACTGTCGAATTTCTAATATGACACTCCAATTATAAAATGTTGACCAAAGTTAATCAATTAACTTCTAAGATACTTTATGTCATCTAATAAGATAAAATTACATAGAAAGTGTCTAATCCTGAACCAACAGGTCACCTAGATGAAAATCCACATTTCAAAAAAAAAGGTCAAAATTGAATTTCAAGCTCGTCATTAAAGAGTCAACAATTACCTAAGTTCAGGCTCTAAAATAGAGAAAATAAGATAACTCTTATCTGAAACTCCAAGGAATCAAACTACAATCCCAGAAGGTTATAAAAGGCATAGGGAAACTACCAGAATGTGCTAGAATGCAAGAAAACATACAAATACAGAAATAACCATAATGGTTTTTATATCATCCACTACTAGAAAGGGACTTTCATCCTCAAAAGTCAGGAAGAAGAAGGGAGAAAGTACCTAAAGGCTCTAACAACTATAGATATTATGCCTGCATCTCACTAATGACCTCCCAGGTGGCCTCTTCCATTAGGTGTTGTCTCCATAATGAAACTTACCTATAGATATCTCTCTGACCTCAATCTCTAAATTTCCCTGGATAGAATAGCAATCAGATCCTCAAAAAATGACATACTCTCATCGAGATACACTGAATCCTAAAAGAACACATATGCCTTATCCAAAATATAATGTTTCAACATCGAAACATGGAATACTAGATAAACGGATAAATCCATAAAAGGTAGAGCCAATTGACAAGCCACATCACCAACCCTCTAAAGAATTTTAAATGACCCAATATACCTGGGATTAACCTTGCCCCATCAACTAAATATTATAACTCCATGCACAGATACACCAACATAAGCATTCATTCCCTAACATTAAACTCCAAGGCACAAACACTAAGGTTTGAGAATGTCTTCTGCTATACTTTGTGCTGCTCAGAGTCTTTACTGTATCACATGAACCTTGTTAAGAGAATGATAAAGAAGATATGTACCCTAAAATCTTCCCTCAAAAACATCAAACCACCTTATGGTGACCTATACCGCCTACTATACAATTCCTCAAATAGTACTATTTGAATGCTAGAAGATAGCTATTATTATATGCCAACTTTTCTAAAGGCATATGCTTGTTCCAAGAACCCCTAAAATCAAGTATACATAACCTCATAATTTCCTCCAGGAGATAAATAGTCCTCTCAGAATGAACATCCATCTAAGGGTGGAATGATCTGCTAAGATGGAACTTTGTTTATCTACCACTAAATAGTCCTCCAAAATTTGGCTGTTTAACTAAGTGTCATGGTAGGCTATGATAGACACATGAACCCCATGCAACTAAACAACCTTTCAAAGGTATATTTAATCCAACCTATCTGCACTGTAGGATGAATAAACTAGAATGCATTGCGTAAGATTGGTCAACCTATCAACACCAATCCAAATGGATTCATGAGCTCCGGATGTCAATGGAAACCGCAATATGATGTTAATAGTCACTCGATCCTATTTATAAGTAGGAATAGGGAGTCTCTACATCAAACTATTTATGCATGTAGTGCGCAACTTAAACTAATAACAGTTAAAAATTCAAGAATAAACTCCACGATATCCCTCTTCTTCCTACTCTACCAATACAACTGCCTCAAGTCACAATATATCTTAGTTGCACCCGGATGAATAGAATATATGTAGCTGTGATACTTGAGTAAAATTAATTAAAACAAACTACCTACTTATGGCACACAAATACGACTGTAATATCTCAAAACTCCATCTAATTAAATAGTGACCCTACTAGCCTTACCATGCAACACCTACTACCGAAGTGTACTCAACTAGTGATCCTCGAACAATCGCTACTAAATCTGATCAAGTATAGAAGAACGAACGTCAACACAGGCTAAAAGGCCTCTTGGAGTCTAACAAGTGTACTCAACTGGTGATCCTAGAACTATCTCTACTAAATCTGATCAAGTATAGAAGAACAAACGTCAACACTGGCTAAAAGGCCTCTTGGAGTCTAACAATTCCAATCTTCCCAATTATTTATCCAAATATTGGATATATAAATCCAATGGCCTATCCGAAACTAACAAAAAAGCCAAACTACCCACACTGACCACCTTTCATATCAAGAAATCTAATGTCACAGAAAACTACACCTCTTTTTCAAAGCATAAATCGGTTGTTATCAAATATAGAACCCAACCTAGGGTAGGGGTCAATCCTACATGGAATATGGTAAAATACTATTTACTAGCACTTTGTTCTATTGTCGTATGTATATATGGAGTAACTAATGGGGAAAATAAATATGGGGTGTTTATTTTTAAGAATTATGTCGAATAGTAATAGGAGAGTAAATTTCATAAGTTGTGAACCAGATGAATGAAAGCACAAGGATTGCCTTCTCCCCAACTTCATAACTAAGTCTCGGTACTAGTGATCTATCTTTCTCCTATGCATGCAAAATCTACAGTTAACTTCACCTTAATGCTATCAGACACTAATTAGGTGATTTTACACCAATCTCCACCAATCTCATAGTGCATCCCGTACCAACCCTCGATTATCAATATCAGATTTAACCATATCCATCAAGACTTAGGTTAATTAGATAGAACCTCCAAATAGCTGTTGTAGTGTTCTTTTCCTAATTTAAACCTCCCTCCAAGTCTAGTAAGGAACACATACAGATTCTTAATGTTGTACACCTAAGAAAGTAATCAAAATGAAGAACCCTACAATATATGAAAATACACCATTCAAGATTCAATTTTTGTACCTAACCCTACTTTATTATTTAGTCATGGATTCCACGATCCTAAGTGTGGAGTTTTAGCTACATATGGTTTGGTTATTATCATAATTAATCATTTGAGAAATCATGATGATAATACTTACATTGGATGAACACTGAATTAGAATGATGAGATAAAATAATAGACTTTGATTCATAAAATAATAATATGTTCACTCAAAATATGTTGTAAGTCAAAGAAGAACTCAAAGTATACAACCAAACCGAATGTAAGAGTGTGTTTTTTTTTAAATAAAAAACCTGCATAAAGTATTTATAGGTGCAAGGAAAAATTCCTACAAAATCTAGGAAAATAATATCAATGACCAATAGGATGGAATTTGGTTTTTACCCTATGATCTGTGGTCTCACTCCTAGGTGACTAGTGGACTCACTAGTTTTTTCAGGATTTAGGACTGGGATCACAGTTGGATAATATGACCTGCAGTGCGTACCCTATGGTCCATGTCATTGAATTTTCATCTAACCTTCAGTTATTCACCTTTTCTACATCTATTCCATGGACTAACAATACTTGTCCATAATGTGTACTTTACAGACCCGTATTGTCATTTGTGGTCTATATGTGCAAACTTTCAGTGGTCTGATTCTCACTTCAAAATCGTACAAAATGAGTCGTACTTTCATCTTTATATTCCATTATGTCCATTTGTAGTATAGAAATGAAAATTCACCAACTTTAGAACTCCAATCCATGACAAGCAATACAGTCCATGAAATGGATCCCACGGCCTGTAGTTTGACTCATGGTATTCAATTTCAGCAAAAACAAATCAAAAATTCCTCCAATTAGTCTCTGAACATTATTTTCCTGCAGAAATAACAAAAGCACATTATATGAATATATAACTAGTCAAGGACAGTAAAAAATCCATAGTTTTAGGCATCGAAAGTTCCACAAATTAGCGGCACATCAAAACCCTCAACATAGAACTCCTTGTTGTCTTCAAGAAATAAAAAAACAAGAACAAAAAGAACTATGATGCATAAGTAGAGCAACTCTAATGATTATTATACCAATAGCCGACAATACATTCATCAGAATCATTAACCTGACCAACCATCGAGAAATAAGTATGACTATGATGGCCTCACAACAAATAAGTCCTTCTCATATTAATACAAATACATATTTGGAACTACACAGGTGAGCCAACTCTTGCATCAAAAGTCAACCTAGTGCGTGTAAATAGACCATAGACTTGCCCTTATTTTAAACACCTAAGTTTTTAGAAAGTTAGACTAAGATCACTATAGGACTTTATTAGTTGTAACGTAGGCTCAAGCTTGGGTGTGGTATATTTTGGAAATAGTGACTAACCCTCCTTTGACACTCTGCTATTCAATACACCTATCTCTCGCTAGTATTTATTTTCCTCCTTAGGCAGTGATTCTTATTTTTTTTCTTTTTCTTTCATCTTTTTCACTTTTGAGATTCATATTTTTCTCAACTTTCATTTTTTCAACATTTCTTTTCATCTCTACGTTGCACCTACTTTTCTTCTTTTACCCTATCCAATACAAATTTTTCTTGTCCATATACTTTTGTTGCCACCGTTATTCTATCCACCCTCAACTTAGGATTTTATCCTAGGTTGAGGAGTAAGTTCCTCGGAGGAACCAGGGATTGAAACAGGAAATTCAAATACTAGGATGATATGGCTAATAGGGTCAAACAAGTCAAAGGCTTATATGATAAAACAAGGGTCAAGGGATATATATTTCATTTGGTCATTTTATTTAAGTCTATGTGGACTAAATAAACAAAAATATCCTATAATCCTCTCCAGTTCAACTATCCCACAACCTTCGGTGTGACCAACTGGGCAAGTTCTAGTTTGTATTGTCATGGGGACTAGGAAAATATCCTTGCACTCACATAGAATCTATCTATATTACCTACTAATAACCAGTGTACACAATTCCTAACTTAAGTTCATGTCAGAACATCAATATATACAATGTCACATAGAGGTCCTAAAGGTTGATTTACAAAAAAAGGTAATCCATGAAGAATAATTTTTTTAAGAAGGGCGAAACTTTCAACACATATAAAACAAAATGATCTTTTTTTTTTAATTTTAAACCATAATGTGTTAAACTCTCTAAAGTTACTACTTAAACATTAAAAAAAATACAAAACAAAATAAAAATAACCCTAAACATGCCAATTCTAACTATTATAGTGTATTTAACTATTATAGTGCATTTAGGGGAAAAGAAACACAATAAAAAAAACCTGAATACAGGTAGCCCCACCCCAAACATAAAAGACGTGCATTTTCCCAATGCACATAACCAAAAAATAACAAGGGAGTAGAACATATCTGAGGCACCCTAGGCGTATACGGTGTCTCAACTGGTGAAAATCAATAGCGACCCCATCATTCTCCAAGTTGGCACTGTTGGTGGGTGGTGCCCCTAACACAATACCTTCACACACCATGAATTGGCACTTCTCCTAGTTAACTACCAGATTTGTTTGCTGGCATCTTTGTAGCACACTGGCCAAACTATCTAGACAATTATCAAAGGATTCCCTAACGACCAAAATGTAATCCATGAGAACCTCAATTACATCGTCCACCGTGCTACTTCATATCTCCATAATGCACTTCTAAATATGGTCGATGCATTACACTGTTCGAAAGACATCCTTCTATAAGAAAAAGTGCCATAGGAACAGGTGAAGGTGATCTTTTCCTGATCCTCTGGAGTAATAAATATTTGATAGTAACCAAGAACACTATCTAAAAAGCAGTACCAGCCTCTCCCAACTAGTCTATCAAGCATCTGATCCATGAATGGTAGAGGGAAATGATCTTTCTGGGTCCACACATTCAACTTTCTATAGTCAATACAAAACCTCCATCTAGTCACTAGTCTCATGGGAATCAATTCATTATTCTCATTGAGGATCACGTTAATTGCTTCTTTCTTTAGCACGGTTGCACCAAAACAACCTATTGACTGTTATTGATAGGGTAGAGCACCCCAACATCTATCCACTTAATGATATCCTTTTTAACCATCTCTTGCATAGGTTGATTAAGACTCTTTGGTGCTCCACTCTTAGTACAACATTTTTCTCCAACTAGATTTTATGTGTACAAATACCGGGAGTAATCTCGATGATATCTGTAATGGACCATGCAATAGCCCGCTAGAATATCTCCAACAAAAAAAGAGGAGCCTCAACCTGAGGCTCCAACAAGTTAAATGATATTATGACTGTGAAAGTATTAATGAATCCAAGGCACACATAGCGAAGATGAGCTAGGAGAGCCTTCAACTATAGAATAAGGGGATCCTTTATAGATGGATTTGCAGGAGGAGTCACTGAATTCTTCAAGTCAAATCTATAGACTACTTTATCATATCAACACATTAAAGGTAACCTTATTATCATTCAACCTAAATTTTAGTTTACTATGCTCTTGTCCACTAATGCTCTCCCAGTAGCCAATAATGGTCACCCAAGTATAATGGAACATTCAAAATCGACTTCACAATCTAGAATAACCAAGTACTTTGGGAATATAAATGATTCAACCTTCACTAGGACATCATACAAGATGCCAACAAGATTTTTAACCGTGAAATCTGCCATAAGCAATCTCATAGTAGTTGGTTTAGGGGCTGCCAAGCCTAACTAATTATAGACTGCAAGTGGCATCAAATTGATTCTGGTTCCAAGATCACAAAAAGCATTAGAAAATTGGAAAAATCTGAAGGTACAAGATATAGAATGGCACCGAGGTCCGCTTTTTTCTAGAACAATGAACATGAAGCAATGGCACTGCAATGGTGCAACTCATCCTCAGGTTCGAATGTCATTGTCTATTTGTTTAGAAATTAGATCCTTCATGTATTTCGTGTAACCCAACATTTGATCTAGATCCTCTATTAATAAAATATTAATGGAAAAATGCTTCAAAACACAAAACATTTTGTAGAATTTTCCATCTTCCATTTTTTTCTTGAGGCATTGTGGGAAGGGAGGAGGAGGCCTAGGTATTATTGGATTTGTAGCCTCATTTTCCTTCCTCTTTTTTTCCCTTCCCCATGGTCGATGGGAAGATCTTCTAATTCGTTACTCTTTTCTATTGCTTTCTTTGTCAATAAAATATTACATTCAGTCTCTTCACAATCTACCTATCCTTATCATCTTCACGGACATCAACAAAACTTGTCCTAGGTGGGTCAACAACCACTTTTCCACTTCTTATAGTGATGGATAAAATATGGCCTTCATTCCTCGGATTAGAAACAATGTCACTCAGTAATGATGCTTTTTGCATTTGATTAATAATGGTAGAGAGTTGGCCAAAATGGGTCTCCAACTACTTGATAGTAGTGGAGTGTGAATCTGCAAGATGCGACATGTATTATAGGTTCTTCTTTATCTCATTGATCCCTTTTTCAGAGGCTTTAGACTTTTTCAAAAGATTCTCCAATAATCCCTTCCATATATGAATAACCGCTAACTTCTCTATCTCTTCCCTTTGGGGGACATACAACCCCCTCTCACGATGTTCATAATCCCTCCAATAAATGTCTCTCCAAAAATAATTTCTCCTTCTCCAATCATCCCAATCTCAAAAGTTATGACCTTGATTACCAGTTTCATGGTAACCCCCTGCTTGATTTCAATACTTTGCCCCTTCTTCATCAACAGAATAATCATCATCATCAGCAAAGGCTTTTATCCTTTGACACCATATCATTAAGTTTACCCAACATTATTTTTGCCATTATTTTTACCCAACACTATTCAAAACATTTATTCCTGAGTCTGTCGATACCGATTTTTCTTTATAACTTCATCCAATCTCTTAATGATAAGATCAAAATTCTGGGACATGAATGAACCACCTATGATAGAATCAGCTGCTAGTTTAATAGTTGTTTTTAGTGCGATATAAAATGTCTACTTTGGATAATCATCTAGAAACTTGTGTCTAGGGCGTTGTACCAACTTTTTCTTAATACCCATCAATGCTTTATGTGATGATTATCCTCAGTTCTACCTATAATTGTTTATCTAGTCTCTGAGTAGTCTTGCTTGTTCATTCTCGGGGAACTGAACTCCCTTGAGATAGGAAAAATCAAGAGTGAGGTAGTGGACAACTAAGAAATGACAACAATTTAGATAGTGGGAAGAATCTCTCCAAGAATTCACCTTCTAACTCAGCTCATGTAGCGATCCAACCTTCTAGAAGATCGTCCAACTAAATGATCGCCTAATCTGACAATTAAAAGTGAAATAACCCAAGTTAGATGAAATTTTAATTATCCCAGGGGATTTTAAAAGACTGACAAGTTCTTCAAAAGTTATTCAAATGCAAATTCGGGTCCTACCCATATGTCCTTCTAAATAGTCAGATTTGATGTTGCCCAAAACTACACCTCTTTTTGAAGAATAAAACATCGCTATCAATTATAGAACCCAACCTAGGGTTGGGTATGTCATACGGTGAAATACTGTCTACAAGCACTTTGTTATGTTATAGTATGTATTTTTGGAGTAATTAATACATAAAATAAATATGGCGGTTCTAGTGTTAAGAATTATGTCAAATAGTAAGAAAAGAGAAAGTTTCTTAAGCTGAGAACCAGATGAATACAAGAATGAGGATTGTGTTCCCCTTAACTCCATAAATCTCAATCCTAGTGATCAATCCTAGTACTATGCATGTAAAATCTACAGGTTAACTTTACAAGAATGCCTCCAGTAACATATGATTTTACATTAATCTTCTCCATGTCTCATAGTGAGTCCCGTAACAACCCCATGTTATTGATATCACATTCAACCCTATCCTCAAAGACTCAAGTTAATTAGATGGAACCTCAAAAACTCTGTTGTAGTGACTTTTTCCTAATCTCTACTACTTGCCAATGCTAGTATCGAATATATGAAAATTCATAACGTTGGACATCATAAGAAAGGAATCAAAATAAATAACCCTAGAATACATGCATAAAAACCATACAAATAAGAAATTAAAGATTTAGTTAGGATTAGAAATCAACTTTCTATCTTTATCCATGGAACCTACTTCATTATTGAGTCATGGTTCCCACAATCCTAGTTGTGGAGTTTTTTCTACACATTCTTTGGGTATAATCACAATTAATTGTTTGAGAAATAAAGATGATAAAACTTCATTGGATGAAAACTCAATTGGAATGATGAAGATGAAATAATAGACTTGATTAGCAAAACAATAATATAATCTCCTAAAATATTTTCTAAGTCAAAGAAGAACTCAAAACATACAACTAAGGAGAACGTAAGAGTGTTTTCTTCGAAAATACAAAAGTCACTGAATGTATTTATAGGAATAAGGAACCAGTTCCTACAAAAACTAGGAAAAATATGTTGGCAACCAACAAGATGGACCTTGGTTTGGACCTTTGACCTGCAAACTCACTCCTAGGTGACTCGCGGACTCACTAGATTTTGCAAGCTTTAGGACTTGGATCACGGTTGTAAAGCATGACCCATAATATGCACCCTATGGTCCATGTAATTGAATCATTAACTAACCTTCAACTTTTCATCTTTTCAGAATCCATTCCACAGGCCAAAAGTATGGGCTTTTGTGTGTTCTTCATGATTTGGTACTGTCAGTTGTGGTCTATATATGCAAATTTCTAGTGGTCTGATTCTCACTTCATGATCATATATCACGAGTCATCCTTTCGTACTTATTGTACATTATGTCCACTCATGGTATAGACCTTAAAATTCACCAACTTCAAAACTCGAATCCACGACCACCCGTACAGTCCATGAAATAGATCCCACCGGCCCGTACTATGACTCATGGTATTCAATTTCATAAAAAACAATCCAAAATTTCTTCAATTGGTCTCCAAACATTATTTTCTTTTATAACTACAAAAAGCATCATATCTATATAGAAATACTCAAGAACAGTAAAAAAATCTATATTTTTAAGCAACGAAAATCTCATAAATTAGAGGAAAATTAGCATCCTCTACCACTTTTTCCTTTCCTAAATGGTATAAGATAGTGAGTAGTAGTACTTCAGTAGCTAAATTCACCTTTTGTTTTTACTCGAATTGAGCTCTCTCTAGATCATAATGTACTAAAGAGTACAGTGGTTAGTAAAATCGCATAGGGAACCCTAAATAAGTAGTGCCTCTAGATCTTAAGCATGAAGACTACCGCCGCCAACTCCAAGTCATGACTTGGTTAATTATATAATGATCCTTCAGCTAGCCCAATGCATTGCAATCACCCAACCCTACTACATCAATACACACCCTAAATCAACACTGATGCATTAAAGTAAATTGAAAATCTCTGGTCCTTGATTTGCAATATTAGAGTTGGTGCTAAAGTCATTAAGGTGTTAAGACTGAGAAGACATTCCTCACAATCTTATAACCACTAAAAAGGAACATACTTCCAAGTCAATCTAGTCAACAACACTGCTATTGATGAAAATCCCACAACAAAGAGTTTGTAGTACCATACTAACCCAATAAAGCTACGAATCTCAAAAAGAGAAGATGCTCTAGGCTCATCATGAACTTCCTGAACCTTTGCTTGGTCTACAATAATCCGATCCTTATCACCATGTGTCCTAGAAGTTCTATAGAATCCAAAAACACTCACACTTAGAAAACTTGGCATAAAATGATGCTCTTTCAAAGTCTGGAGTAAAGTCATCAAGTGTTTCTTGGTATCCTCCTTACTCCACGAGTAAACCAAAATGTTATTAATAAAAATGATCATAAAGGTGTCTAAATAGCACTTGAGCCCCCTATGCTTCAAACCCATGAAGCCTGAAGGAGCATTAATCAATCCAAAAGCCATGACCAACAACTCATAATGGATGTAACAAGTCTTGTATATAGTTTTAAGGATGTCCTATGCCCTAATCTTGAGTTGATGATACCCTGACATCAAATAGATATTAGAAAACACTTTTCCACCCTGAAGATGGTTGAATAATAATCAATTTTCAGCATCTGACACCTATTATTAAATGTCACCTTATTCAGCTACTAATAATCTATATATATATATGTGTCTACCCATCCCTTTTCTTCACAAATAATACAAGATCACCCCTACAATGAAAAACTCATCCTGATAAAACCATTATCTAAAAAATCCTGGATATGAAACTTCAACTCCCTCAACTCTACAGAAGCAATACAGTAAAGAGTTATAAAATAGACTTAGTTCCGAGCTCCAACTTTGTGGAAAATTATATATAATATTCGGGCGGGAGTCCATCTAGGTCTGTCATAAGGTCATCTAAGATCTCACAATTAATAGGCATAGAATCAGGAAAAGGAGTGTTGGATCTGATGTTGTGAATGTAAGAAAAGAAAACAAGATATCATATCACCAACAACCTCCTATCCTAAAGGAAGAAGATGATCCCTATCAATGTGAAACTAATAGAAACCTACCACACATCTTGGGAAGCACCAGCTATGGCTAAGGTAAAGGTGTTGGAGTAACAATCTAAAACTACATGGTTAGGGAATATCCACTCCATGCCCAGTATAATATTGAAATCCAGTATCTTTGATAACGCTAAAAAATATATTAAATATGGTGGTCATTGTTAAGTATATTTCCCGACGAGCAATCGGAATCGATCCCACGAGGAGTGAATCAATAAATTTCACTATAGTATAGGATTTCACTATTTTAGTTTTAGTTAACTTTGATAAAAGGAAGAAATAAAATTGGGGGGGGGATTTAGTTCTACAAATTTTGGAAATCTTCGAATTACAAAAGTATTATTTACACTAAATGCAGTAGAATTGTTTCAGAGTGTTAACCGGCTTGGAGATGTGCATTGATGTAGTTAATTTCTAATAAGGGTTTTGGGGAATTATCATGAATTATGTATGACAAATTCGGGTAAGATAGGTCTTAAGTAGATGCTTAAAATATCTCTATTTTAACGCACTTAGTGGTCATTATAGTCTCTCAATAGGATGAGCACAACTTGCAAACAACCCATTGTTTCATTACTTATAAACATATCTCTAAGAATGTTAATTAGATGGGTTTTAACCCAAAATTGATACTATTGACAATTTCTCAAGAGTTAGTCCCACTCTCATAGTGAATAACCTTGGCTAACAATTAGATTCGAGTTTGCAACCAAATATTTTAAAAAATACGAAGTTATCAATAGAACCATAATAATAATAACTATAAAACAGAACTCCCAACACCCGTTGTTGTTAATTAACAACCGTCATTATGCACACCAAAAAATCAACTCAAAAATATTGTGTGTTTTCTTCTCTTATCTTAAAAACCATGTAAAATGTGTGTGTTGCTGAAAACGTTCAAAAGTTTTTATTTATGCTCAAGAAATGTTCACTTTTTAGCTAATAATCCCATCACAACGTCCTTAATGGCCCACTGCCATTTCATTCATCAGTCGCCATCTTGGACATAGATTCCAATCTTGGAAGGCGGCACTTGTATTTAGATGACAATACCGCCCATGTGAGACGATGGTCACCACCCTGATGAACATCGGTCTGTCATCTGGAGGACATGATTTCCATCTCTTCTAGTAGAATTTCTAGACATCTCTGTTATGCATGGCAATGGTAGCTCAAGACAGAGGTCCTCCGTCTATGAGGACAGTGAGAAATCTATGTCCCCCATGTTCACATTCTTATCAAAAGTTATGCATTTTAGCTCATTTTTCCTTGTGATCCTTGAGTTCATGTTTTTTCCTAAAAATCAACCAAGTTTATATCAGAATTTAGAAAAATGGTTAAGAGGAAACATTTTTGTAATATAATTAGGATCAATTAGTGATATTTTTGCCACTCATCAACACCCATAACTTAAGGTATTGCTCGTCCTTAAGGAAATAAACCAACCAAAGAGAACAGTAGCCAAGAAATAGGACTAACTTGATAGCCATCTCAATGAAAACTAAGGTTCCATGATCACAACCTTTCATCTTATTCATCATTTACAAGCCTCCTACGTTGATTAAGCTTCACTATACACATTTGTTCTCAAGATCACCAAATTAGTTCACTCATTGTGTGAAAGATATGATATTAAGATGCCCTCACGCCAAAGAAATTTCCTTTTCTACTCACTCCAAGATGCATAATGGGAATGATTTTGAAAGCTCACTCTCACACAGATTATTACGTGAACAAATACCATGCCATAAGCTTGCCCTTATTTTCTGATGCCTAATTTAAACATGAAAAGAAAGAAGACCTCAAAGGGATTTTCTCGGCTTGAAATATAACATTTGGATATTAGTGACTCACCTTTCTCTAAGTACTGCAAGTGACACCATATACTAATCTTTAGACAAACTCCTCAAGAGGGGTTTCCTAATAATGGATCATTTTCTTTAAATTAATCATTTTGAGTTCACAATTCCTCCTCTTCCTCTACCATCAACAACCTTTGTTAACTATTTACACACTATCTCCTAGACTCCATTTTTTGTGTTACTTTTCTCTTTTCTCTTTTCTTATATAAGGATAAACCCTCAATCAAGGAAAAAAGAGTGACAACTTTCATTATTCAAACTCGATCAACAACTACTTTGGCTAAGCCAATCTCTATTGACAACACCCCCCAACTTAGGTGTCAAACCTAAGTTGTATGTACTCTTCACCTTAGTGCTCCAAGATTGGTTTTGGTTCAAATCAGTGAAACGGGTCATGTACTTAAATGTAGTTTCCAAAGAAAATCCAAGGCTCAAATTGTGTCAAACTAGATCGCTCTCCTCATAATTTGGTGGGCTAATAGTTATTCAATATAAAGGGTTCCCTCAATCAATGGCCTACAATTATTTCTTCATTCACACCATATTAATCATGTACAAAGGACCAATAGGGAAAGTTCTAGATGATGAGTATGTCATGCAATCTATGCTAATCCTCACCATACATGGCATTATACTCATTCTAAATGTAACAAGTTCATACCTTCAAATGGTGTTTCTTAATCATCACACAAGCTATGGCTTGTGAACAGATAGTCAATGAAAGATGCAAGCAACCATGCAAAAAATGATTGGTTCGTTTCCCAAGGCCAACCTTATTTTGAAAAAAAATATTTGGCATTTTGTTTTTTTAAAAAAATGGTGGGTCTCAAAAAATAACCATGAAAAATAACCCATAAAATGCATAGCTAATTAGAAGTATCACAACAGGCTATGACTCAAAAATAGAAGCTTTCTACCATTTCCTTACGTAGGTGTTGTCTCCCTAGCACACACGCAAGTGTACATGATCGTACGAGTAATATAATGGCTCTTATGAGCCGAATGTCGAACCCACAGGGACTTGGAATTATGAATTAGCTTCACTAAATGATTCATATAAGAACTCTTCTTATAGTGCAATTGAGTAAATCAGGATAAAAGTTGGGAGATTTGTATAAATCTAGAGTAACTAAGATGAAGAAGTAAGAATTTGATCAAAACAAGTAAGGTAGATCA